>VZTA01001030.1:120212-133161 GCA_013398855.1 Mohoua ochrocephala
TCCCCCCCACCCCCCAAAACCCAAAACACAAACCAGAAAACAAACCAACCAACCGAAAAGCCAAACCAAATTCATCTTACTTCTGGGCTGACAGCATGATAGCTACCTGAAGATAAGGATGCTCTTATTTATCTCTTTCAATAACTAGCATGGATTTTTTTATATATAGTAGGATAGAACTGAGGAAGAAGAGGTCAGTGTCCTATTTCTCCAACTTTGGTACTGAGAAGCTAAAAACAAGATAAAGACGCTTTATATTTCCTCTGTATTTTGCTTTATGGTCTGATATTGACAAATCTTGTAAGATGCAACTTTCTGGTAAAATTTTGCTGAAGCTTAATGCCTTTTTAAAGCTATAAGAAATTGGTTTAGAAATAAAAACGATTTTGTCCTTAGTGCGGTTTTGTCAAACTTTTTTAAAAGTTAAGGTGAAGACACACTGTCATTTGAGATTAGATGTATATATATATATCCTAATAATCAGCTGGATCAGTCTCACGAGGTCAGTTAAAAACTAGGTAAGACAAAACAAGAGTTAGAAAATTCAAACCCAGCTGACAACTGCTCATTCATGGCCCTAGATCCTTAACAGATTCCTTTACATGTGTGCAGAAGTATTTCGTCCCCCACCCATTACAATCTGCCTTCGCTGAGGGCTCTACCTTCCAGGTGGCACAAAGCACAACACGCCCTGCCTTTGGGTCTCTCCACTTCTCAGTTTTTACTCCATGCTTTCTGTACCAAAACAACACTCAAAACAATGCCTTAGGACACTTAAGACTTCCACGAAGACAATCACTGCAGCATTTTAACTTTCCAAGCATAACAGGGCACATTAAGCACATTTCTGAGCATAGCTGTTCCCCATTGCAAATCGAATGAATGCTTCCCTTAAAGTCTCTTGCTTCACACTACTGATGTTTGAGGTACCTTCCTTGAGACAGACTGAACTTGGTATTTCCTGCAGTACAAACTTACACATGACACTTCACATTGAAAATACAAGCACAGCTCCCAGAGATTTTAGTTAAGCTGTGAGTGTTCAGCTGTTCAACACATCAGTCACCCAAGCCCCAAGTCAGATCCCACGGGAAAGGGAAACGCATTATGTACAGCGGGGTACCAAATGTTGCATTATGTATGGCTGAGTACAGAATGGAGGCCTCATAAGGCTCCCTAAAGAACAAACAAAAAAGGAACAGTGCCTAAGGATACAGGCTGTGAGTATCTAAAGTGGAAATGTGCAACTGATGCATTTAACCTGGACATGTGTAACTTTATAGATGTTTTGACAAGAAAATGCTTTCCAGTGTAAGTTACTTAGGTGACTTACATATTCATGTACAAATGTCTGCCAGGTGAGCTACTGGGCAAAGCTGACAATTACCCCATACAGCAGATCTGATTTAAGAGGCAATGGGACATTTTGACAGAATTTCACACTATTTTAAGAACAGCAGAAGAGAGAAAACCAGAGGGTGTTTAAAATTATTGCGCCTGCAGGTTCTGGTGCTGGGTGGCACAGCTGCTGCGTGTTCCACAAGGCCCCTGCACGGGGTCTCGGGCGAGGTCAGCACCTCTGCTAGCCAGCTGTACCCGACCCATGGCAGCTATGGCCTGCACCTCCCTGCGAATGATGGCACAAGGCGCCCCAGAGGTGGGGGGGTGGCCCTCGGGCTGGCCGCCATTGCTTTTATTCCGTAGACCCCCCGNGCTTTGGTTACACATACTCTTTCCTTCACTGCCCAAGTATGATCCTGGCCCTATCCTGCTTCCCAATCCCATGAGCATCCTTAATTTTCAGTCCTTAATGCTCCAGTCTTATCGGCCTAAATAGTTCATCAAGTTCCTATCCTTCCCCTCCTACGCACACACACCGTTCCCTACAGGTACGTGCTATGTGTTCGCACTGATATCACGCCCATCTTGCCCCAGGCAGCCTTCAGCTGCTCTGCAGGTCTTGTGTCCCTTCTCCTACTGCATTGTAGCCAGTCATAGGCTGATATCTCTGCTCCAAAGACACATAATTCTGCTCTTTTTGTCAGTTCTTCCAATGTCTAACCCAAATTTACTTGTACACTCCACAATTAAACCCATGTTTCTTCCTGGGCACCAGATGAGAGCAGCAAACAGATTATTGAGAATAAATCAGAGAGAAGATCTCGTTCTCAGATCCCAGCCCTGGGCTTCATTTGTGACTTGGACAACACTGAGCTCAACTTATTAAAGCAATGCTCAAACAATGAGGCTTTTTTACTTAAGGGGATGATGCAAGCATGATTTGGTCAACACTAGAGAATTCAAGCTGAGAGAAAGCAGATTCCTTAAAACTTTTACCTGCTATGCTATTACTAGTCTTCACTGAACATGTTAAAGAGTTTTAGTTATTTAGAACTTGGGCATAAATGGGTAGATTGAGATGCGAATCACATCAGATTTCAATTTTTAAAATCAATTGGGGAATTCAAATAAAAGGTCCCCCTAAGTAGCTTTAATACATTTTAAAACATAATTTCCCCATAACCTTATCTCCTGCAGCAGCTGTTCTGGGTGAAGCTTAAAAAAATTGTAAGAAATCTAGTCCGAGGCAGGCATTCATGAATACAACATTTGTAGTCAACTGGTTGAAATCTGGGAAAGCTTTTAATCGTTTTAAATGCCAGGGTATTCTAGTTGCAGAAGTAAGGCAACCTCAACAACAAACAGTGTTCTCAACCCAAGCTATGATAATTACATGAAACTCACTGCCTTCAGTCCACACATGTTACAGCTAACCCTACAAACAAGTGACTTTACTCTGTGGGTTCTTATAGACTGATGCTCTCACAGGCTACAGTCCTTACTAAAGATTAAAGATAAAGAAGAAATCCCAAACATAAAATCTTTGAGATACAAAAATTTTCTGGATATAAAAATTTTTATACTTGTATTTACACATCTGCTTATATTAAAATAAACATAAAGCCAGTAAAATATAAACAACACAAAATGAAATCACCACCTTTGACCAGAGGGCATGAAAGATTCCATACTATGCAGACATAAAGCTCTATGCAGCAATCAAGCACCTCTGTTGGAATCTCACAAAACGAGAAAGCCACCAGAAAACAGAGACAGAACTAAAATCTTCCCTTGCTCTGGGTGCATATTCACAGCACCCAGACTTTTATCTTAACTCCAGACTGTTGCTGAAAGAGGCAATTTCTCTTTGCTGCTCCAACCTCCCACATGTGTTTCTACTTTCTAGCAATCACACACCCATGCAATGACTCAGATCAGCTGTGATCAGGGAAAAAAACCCACACCAAAATAAATAATCAAGGTGTCACAGGACTCACAAGCCCTTCCAGAGCACTGAGCTCAGTGGTCACACAACTTGCTGAGCCGAAGCAAAAGAAAAGGCAGGAACACGTGGTGGTGGGAATGGAGAGCCCTCCCTTCTGCTGCAGCTTACAGCCAGAGACCAGGGAGCATAACCAAAGCAACCTGTAGCTGCCACCAGCTCTACAGACTACGCATTTGAACTCCCTGTAAACACACGTTTATATCATGCTTCATTTAGGTACAAACCAGAGAACTTTGGGAAAGAAAGCAGAGTTTCCTAACTAAAGCCCAGGAGGAAAAACAGACTCACAGCTGTTCTAGATATTTTGACCTTAACTCCAGACAGCAAATACTACAAAAGCTCTCTCAGCAAAACCTGTGTTTGTCAGTACAGTCTTACACATATGTGCAACAGCTTGCATTTGAATGATAAAGCAACCCACCATCCTTAGGAATGGGTGCTCTGCTCCACAGGTATGAAAACTGTATTCTTTCTACCAATAAAATCAACTTCGAAGTACGCTTCTCTAGTAATACATTTGACTTCTGCTGCTCAGAAGTCACTGTGGTTCTAACATTTAGTTTCCCCATCCTCTCTTCTCCCTCACTTCTTGAAAAATGCATGCTGTGCTTGGGAAATGCCTCTCCTAAATTACTTTCCATGAAAACAAGTTACCTGTACAAAGATAAAGCTGTAGAGACACCAATTAATGGTGCTTGTCCCAGAAAAGACCTGCATCTTCTCAGTCACAGAAAGCTTTAGAGAAATGCAGACCTAGCAACAGAACAGTGACACAAATACAGAGTACAGTGGCAGGGCGGTAATGGGGAGCTACAAGGGAGACCTGACAGAAACTAAGCTGCTGCAGCAGTCCAGAAGATATGGGCAGCCCAAAGGAAATCTTATACCATTGGCTGTTGCTATGACAAACCATTTTTGCAGCCAACATGTAAAGCTAATGCAACCCCACAGGGACGAATACAGCCTGTGAGAATGAGCCAGTGGGAAAGCATCGTGGGAGGATCAAGACCCCAGAGAGGGACACTTCCACAGCCTGCTGAATCTCAGCGAGATGAGTTCAGACACAGAGCACAGAAGTGCAAGGAGGTATGCAGAGCTGGAGGAAGCAGTGGGTGGAAAGAAAGGGGGAAGTTGTTTTTTTTATACATTCTAAAATTTGCCCCACTTCTCCTCCACCCTCTCAAATAACAGTCAGGCACTTGGAGAACAAAGGAAGCTGACTTTTTAAAAGTTGCTTGTTTGTTTTAGGAACATGTACATGGGATAAAGCAAAAAATACTGTAGTCATTAGCAGTAGACATGCCACGCAACAAAACAGCTTCTACAAATACAGGCCAGCAAAGTACTCACCAAAGTAATCAAACATACAAAAGCCAATACATACACCTCAAATACAAGAAAATTCTTAAATAATTTTTTTAAGAAGCTTCGACAACAACCCCGCAATGTAATAATTGCAAGTACTTAATTCTTTCCTGCCAATTCCCACCACCCAAGTTAACTCCAGACCCAATCACAAACTGTACTGAAACATCGTCCCTCAAAAGCAGTGTGTCAAGAATATCAATCCCTCCCCTCTCGCAGAGGCTGTTCTAGAAAAGAAAAGTAGCCTTCTGTGGCAGGATGTATACCAGCAGTTACTGCTGCTGTCTCTTGGGCTGTTACTTCCCAGGATGTGACCCATACCTATGACAGCCTACAAGTAAGGCAGACATTTACCACTTGTACCTGGGGATACTTTGTGCCATCTAATGGCACACCTGTGCAATCACCACGCCAGCAGCTTGTGTATGATCCTGAAGAAAACCTAGCCCAAGCATTTTCTTGGTCATGAAGTTTAAAGATTTTATGGGGAAAACTTCAGTTAGTCAGATTTATCTTCTCTTTTCCATTAATAGCATGTTGTACAGTGTCTCTGACTCTTGTTTATTGGCAGCCTTGGCAGAAGTATCTTTGAGAAGCTGCCATCTTTGCGCTTCTTGAGTGACTGACCAACCTTGGCCATGGAAACAAAGAAACAAACCACGTAGGGCATATTCTCAGCTTTGCTAGTCTTTGGAGAATGCTATCCCACCCAGATGGGTTGAGGGTATATCTGTGGGGAGACCAAGGGTGCAGTGAGAAGAGCACTAAGATTCCATGCTGCTCCATCAAAAATTGTAGAGAGGAATGTCAAAGCTTTCAGCCATTGGAGCTTCTGCGCTCTGCTGACAAGTTAAGGTACCTACAGCCACAACTTTCCCAAACACAGCATCCCTCCACAACACCAGCACAATATGTACCCTCATACCTGCTGCTGTAACCTGTCACAGTCGAGGTGCTAATAGCATGAACACCCTCCCTTTGGCCAATGCAGGCTTTTTTTATATGTAAAAAAAAAGTATCAACAATCAATTAAATTTATCTAAGATTCGTTTTCAGTGTTTCTCATTATTTCCATTACCCAATACCATTTTGGATATTTCTCTTTAAAGTCAAAACTGTTTCACTGTGTCTTGCAAACCCGGTCAGCAATCCTCCTACCAAATTCAGAACAGATGTTTATAAATAATTCTAAACTCTCTGCTGGAGCCAAGTACACAGAGTTCACCAAGACAGCACGCTGCTATACGAGACATGCTGCTCAATTAATTTTTTGAGGCTACTCCCAGCTGCATGGAGCTTTCCTTGGCTCTCATAATGCCCAACACAATCTGAAAGTCAAAAACCACCAGTCCTAGTGATTACCATTATTCTCGTGTGGTTTTCCCCATTCTCCTTTGCAAATACTATATAGCAACAAAAATATGAATATTTGGTGCAGATATAAACATGAGACATCTTCCTTGATAAATCCAAGTCAGAAATACTCCTGATGATACAGCAGTGCTTTGAATTGTTGTAGAATAATGATGTTTTCTTTTCATGCAGAGACATGGAGGGGAGGAGGGAAGAGGAGAGGAAAAAGTCTTTTTCATCTGTCATACCACCAGCGTTTAAAGAAACATGAAATAAGGAGGATTTAAAACAAAGCTACAGTCCAGTCAGTGCAGTTTCATCCACCCTTGATTTCACAGCTATTTACTGAGCAATGACATAATATTATTCAGACTTTTGCATCAAAGGAATTCGGTTCAAATACCATGTTTTCCATGCAAACCAGAATTTGGATACAGAAGTCAGTCTGTGTTCCACCTGGACAGAACTTCAATCTGGGATCATAGTCAAATAAATGGCTGTGACACTGAAGCTGCAATGTGCTGTCTCACCCTTCCTGCTTTGGTACCGCTTTCATTTTATTATTTTTTATTATTAAAAGCAGCTACTATAGTAGACCCTTAGATTTTACAAACAGAGGGGCAAAACCCATTTTCTTTTAAATATATGCTACAGGTAGGAAGGTGGCAGTAAAATTTTAGAAGTGCGCTGCTTTCTAAAGTTCACATAAAGCATTGGATTAGAGAAAAGGAAACTCTGGAAATCCTACCCAATCCTATTCACATAAATTCTCTGTGCACAGTAGTGATGTCTCATCATGTACTCCACAAAACTTAGCATCCAAAGACTGCATCAGTCCCCAGGGGAGATGTGATCTCTATGCATGAAGTCACATCACCTTACACTACTACAACTTCTCTAGGATGGAGTATGTGGTCTTAGAGAATGAAACCACCCAGCAAAGACAGGACTCCAGCCAGGCTATTTAATGCCATTGTGCCCCCTTTTTCTTTGCTGCAAAAGTCTGATCCCTGCTCCAAAACGTTCTACACTCATAAAGTATTCTTAGGACTTGGGAGGAAATGTGTTCTATGAAAATGCAAAATATTAGGAGAAAATAGAAGGCTTCCAAAAGCTGGTTTTGCTGTTGGCGTTTTATGATATTGTTGTAACTGCTTTTGCTTGGGCAACAAGGTAAGAGACAGCCTCTTACTCTGGGAAGGAAACCATCCTGGCTTAAATGAGCACAGGCACATTTGTATTGTCACATAACATCAGGAGAGGTTTCCTCTTCCATGGAATGGGCAGTGGTGGCCACTTAGTACATCACAGAATGTTCCAAGTTGGAAGAGACCCACAGGGATCCTTGAGACCAACTCTTAAGCAAATGGCCCATATGGGGATCGAAACTACAGCCCTGGCGTTATCAGCACCATGCTCCAACCAACGGAGCTCATCTCAGGATCGTGCAGAGTTCTGCTCTTCTAGGAAGCTCGAAAGTCTGCTCTTTACCAAACTTAGAAAACTTGGTTCATGCAACTTCAGGAAAATCACATCTGGGAAAAGCTGCTGATGCAGTACCCTTATAAAGTCACAGATGTGGCTTATGGAAACCACCTGCTACTGCCAAGTACAGATGCTAAGAGAAAAGAGCAGCCACCTCAATGATAGCTTGCATGAAACTTTAAATAATAGACTAAGTAAAAGAAAATAACCAATTTGACAGATGGAGGAAAAGATATCAATATAACCTTAACAGGATACACAAATGATAAAATACATTTGTTTGGAGAGAGACTTTCATTGTAAAACCAAAATTAAAATCTCAACTTTTCTTTAAAAAATCCTAGCTCTGCTGTGGAAAAGAAGCTTGAAATCATGAGCAATGCATAAACAACGCAGTTCATACAGATTTTCAGGCAGCAAAAGATGCTTGGAGGCCTGAGACAGCTCTTTCCCACCATCAGGTACCAATCCCAAAACTCGTGTGTAACAGAGGGACACAGAGGAACAACACTCAACTACCACAGCAGATAAAAGTAGATAAAAGTCTGCCATTTCTCTGTGTGTGAGAGGGCAATATATATATAAAAAATATATATACGAAAATATACAAGAAGGAGAACAACAAGCTCCAATCTGCTGTTGCTTTAATTGTATTTTGATAAAGCATTTAACGTCTGTTATGCATAAGATTCAAGGAATGTTTTCTACAAAATTTACTACAAGTTATCACTCTTGTCAGCAGTAGACCACATTGCTGTATCTAAGTTCTTGTGGGTACACATGAACATGTAGAATAGCTAATAGCACAGTCTATAAAACAGCAATAAGTCTTCCTTGCAAAATAATCCTTCCTTTGTTCACTATAATGTGATTACAAAGAACAAAGACGATACAGCACAGCAGAGACTAGTTAACAAAGTAAAAACCAATAGTGATTTACTTTGTATCATTTCTAAAATGATCTGAAAGTAATTTTATTTTTTCCACATAGCTTTCCTTTTGAATAGAAATAGATTTAAAATATTCACAGCATGATGCACCCATCAGTTGAGCTCCTTTCTCAGCTATTCAGTGAAGCCATGCTCAGCACACTGCTCAGGTCACCCTCACATATCAAGCCATTTCCTACGAACTCTGAGTGAGAAACTTTCCCTAAAATTCCCTCCCAGGCGTGGGCTTGCCCACCTGAGTTCTTAGGACCACAAACTTAACTCCTCCTTCCCATCCTATCCTCAAGCCTCATTGACTGCAGCAGTCCAGGAAGGCAATTAGAGGAACATGTCATACAGAGCAGCAGCAATGAGGAAAACAACTGTTGCAGCTCAGACTGTGATAATAAACACCTGCACAGCTGGAAGCGTGGTTCAGCTTTGCCACCTAGGACTATGCAGACATTTCTTTGATGCTTTCATTTGCCAGAGCGTGGAGGACAAAGTCAGGAACTCCTGAGGGAACTGGGGAATACATAGCTGGCCAGGAGGCTTCAAGTAACAGCTCAGAAACAATGCAGAGCAGAAAAAAGGCAAAGGGCAGCTTTTGGATCAATTAATCTGTTTAGCAACTCTTTCAGGTGAGAAGTCTGTGAGGTTCATAGAGGATGGGAAAGTTCATTTGTGAGTTATTAAAGACACCAGGAAATTCTCTCTCAAATAACTCTCTCCTTTTCCAGACCAGAGAAGCAGCTGAAAAGTGGAGATGATTTTTTCAACAGCAGAATATGTCTTATGTTCTGCTCGGTTCTGCACAAGTAACTCCCAAACTTCAGGGTACTATCCCTGAAGCAAAGTACTTTGAAGTTTCAAAAAGCATCACAAGGCAACTCGGAAGCCCTACTGTCAAGTTTTTAACTAACGACACTATAACTTTATAATTGAACTAAACAAATTTGCTGTGAATGATTTTACCCAGGGCCCAATCCACAATTCATGAAGGAACGCAGTGTCTTCTAATCACTGGTGCATGCTAAGAAGAGAATCCTACAGAAATGCATGAGACTCTTCATTGTGGTATAGAGCACTGTTTAAAAATTCTTCTTTCCTATCTCTGAGTTCTGTAGCAGCTCTCAAACTACACTGTGATAAAGGACTGAATCCCGGGTACACACAAGTGAGCTGAGACCAGCTGCACAGAGAGCAGAAGATGTAGTGGATCAGGGAGGGAAAGGCATGAAGCAGCTGCGCTCCATCCTGGTCCCTGGACATGCGGATCACTTCCCTCCCAGAGGGCCTCCCACGCACAAACAGCCCTCCCTCTCTCCTCTTATATAACACAGGGCTGAGATGCTCTGTAAGAGCAATCGGCAGCCACAAGTAGGTACTAGAGTCGTGATGGGTTACCACAGCAAAGGGACAAACATGTTTGTACCTAGCAGTATGTAAAAACTAGCATTGGTTTCTGCTGGCCTACGAAAAAAAAGTAAAAGGACATGTCCAACACTGCAGGTGTTTCTGTAGCATACAAACACCCAACACGGCACTAAGAGAGCTACCCAGGCACAAGGAGAGCCCTGGACACAGTACTGAAGTACTCGAATCCCTTCTCAGCCAGTCACACCGTTTCCAAGTCTGGAGGGTGAGGTCTCCTATCATAGCACCACACTGCAGACTGCAGTGTTGGCATCCTCCACAGAGCAATCAAAAAAGAAAGAGGAACAACATTCCTAGTTCACATAGTTACGTGCTAGCATTCAAAGTGTTTCCATCAACAACTTCTGACTGACAGCCAAAAACAACATTACACTTTCCTTATAAAAGTCTCACATCCAAGAGACCAAGCATTGAGATGTCCGGAAATAAACCATAAAGGGACTTCGTCAGTTCCCAGTTCCTATTTAATGCCTGATCATTACCTATGGCTATAGACAATTTAATGCACCCATTCAGGCTTCCATATTTCATTCTAAGGGGGAAATGTATTTACACAGAGCAAGTATCCATGTAACCACAAAGTAACAAATCTTTTTTAGTATGTAGAATAGTAAATGTGTAATAAAGACTTTTAAACGTTACTCCAGGGAAAATATTTGACTGAATTTACACCCAGAACTATATTTTGATGATAAAAAAATCATTTAGTCTGTTACAGAAAGACTGATAGTATTATGAAGAACGCTGGCCGCAGGCTGTTTAAACTTTAGGCAATGGATAAACTTCTGCATTTTGTGTAACCATGCTTGCTTAATATCTGTCATGGATTATTTGGGCATAGGAGTTCTCTGTCAAAGAATGCACTGTGATGGGCACCATACAGATGCAGAACAAAAAGACCACTCTTTGCCTTATGCTAGATAACAAAAATTTTGAGAACTGCTGCATTAACATTTTTTAACATCTAAATTTTCAGTAAATTTTAAGATGCAAAACCAGTGTTCATCAGCCGTTGTAAATTAAATGAAGAGCAGCAATGAGGACGTTTGCATGATAGTCTAGAAACAACCAACTGACCCATGAGTTCTAGCCTTTGCCTGCAGCCTTCCAGTTTCTGGTACTCTTGAAAGGCCAGGTTTAGTATTTTTGGCTGGAACTGAGATTGTACAAATTACAGTACTTCAATCCAGTTGAACTGAAATTTTTACTGCAGGAAGTCTTCCTTTTTAAAACACCTAAAAGATCATAGATGCTGCGGCAACGTGGGTACCCTGCTGGGGCAATTGCAGAGTGTGTATTTAGAGATAGTGAGAGGTTTGTGTGATGACAGTATGGAAACAGTGTAAGAAGCTAGAAAAGAGCAGACCTTTACACCCACTGAGAATTTTAGTCCTTTCAATGTCTATCAAGGTTACTCGAAGCCTTCATATATTTGGTATTTGCCTCTAAGTCATTACATTTGGACAATTTTGTTCAAAGCTAGAAAGCAAGTTCTCACTCATTCCTTCATACAAACATTTCTGTTTCAGCCTCAGATTAATTTCTCCCATGTGCAGGAAGCTGCCCACCTCTCTGATCATATCCTCCTCTCCAAACTACATACCTCACCGAATAGCTGGCCCACGCTGACTACATCAAAGGTTTTCCTGTTTATCACACCTTATCTGACAATTACAGGCGCTGTTTAGTGCTATAATGATACATTCACTATTATGCACTATTTAAAGCAACCCACCCGGGAAAAACATTAAGAGAGATGCAGTGCAATATTTCCCACCAAGCCGGATCTAGTGAGAGGGAAGATAACGATAAAAATCAAATAATATATCCACCACTAAAGCAACACCAAGCAATAAAAGGTTAAGCTTTTAGAGTTGCAGTTCCATGCTGCAACTCTTCTTAAAATATGCCAGTATCTATTAAAATCTGTTCCATTCGCAGCTATACAACAAATCAGAACTATATAACCCAAGCACGATTTTAAACAAAATTATGGACAGAGTATTTTTAAAATCAGTTAGCTTTGACTTGAAGGTAAAATGTGTTGAAAACCTGCAAATTAGTTTGCACATTTCCCTTTTCTATTAATACTAGCAGGCTTGTTTTGAGTGGGATTTAAAATTTTATGCAAAACTCTCTGGTGTCTTTTTTAAAAAAAAAAAAAATCTGTAGACAAATAAGAACAAAAGAGTCCAAAATATGCTAGTGTACTGCTGGCTAAATGACGAGGCTAGTTTTCTGGCTGGGCAACTCTTCAAGAATCATTTTCTCTACTGCATGAAAGAGTTATTTATCACAAAAGTCCGTGCAGTCAGAAGACAACATGGGGGACTCGTGCCAAAAAGAAAGGCAGCATCAAATCAAAGACTGGCCCTCAGAGCTTGAACCACTTTTCAAACCGTTCCCGTTTGGAGAGCTATAGCATTTCTCTAACAGGAGGAGTAAATTACCAGCCACTGATATTTGGGCTGCTCGCTTTTTCTCTTTCTTTTCCTCTCCGAATTTCCAAAGTCTGCAAGGTTTTAAGCATGTGTTATATACAAATAACACCAGAGCATTGTGCTACGGCATCTTCGTGTTTGTGGGAGTTGTCTTCAAGCCGTATCACGCAGCTTTTGGGATTTCCATTGGAGCCAAGCAAGCCCGGGAGGGAGCGGAGCTGAGCGACAATGGGAATATCCGGCTCTGCCTCCCGCTGGAAAAAACAGCAACAACAGCAAGGGAAGGGAAGACTCCTTGACACTGTATGACAATTGTCCTATTTTGGGGAGCTCAGGAAGAGGGAAGTCAGCCTAACATTTCCACTGGGTGACTTTTCTAAGAACACTTTCCAAGCTGTTTAGCGAGGCGGCGAGAGGCTGCCAGTCCTCCTGCCGTACCGCTGAGCTCCCCAGCGCCTGCCGTCCCTCCCTCAGTCCCGGCTAAGCCGCCCCGGGGCGGCGATCCCGTCCCGGCTGACAGGACCGGCGGCACCCGATCGCCCCCCGCCGCCGCCGCCGCCGGGACCCCCCGTGCCCCTCCGCGTCCCTCCGCG
>VZTA01001030.1:140938-170385 GCA_013398855.1 Mohoua ochrocephala
CGGTGCTGGGGTCGGGGCCGGAGCAGCCGGGCGGGGTTGGGGCGGGGGCACCGCGGCCTGCAGCTGGCCTGGTCCCTTGCCGGGGCGTCTGCGGCGGCACGGAGCGCATCTCCTGTCGCGGCTGCTTACGTGCTGTCCCCCAGGCTTCATTCCCCATCGCCCGGCTGCGAACCCGGCACTAATCCCGGGCCTGTGACCCGTGCGCCCTGGGATTAAACCCCGCTGGTGTTAGGGAGGTGGGGGTCGTGTGCCTGCTAATAGTCACGGCAGAGAAGTCAGCTCTCTAAATAGAATAAAGGTTTCAAAAAACCCAGATAAAACAGTAGCAGTGTCGGCAGGCCAGCGCTGGTAGATGCCACAGAATTCGCAGCCCGTCTACGTGGAGAATCTCCTTATGCTGCGGGGTCCCGAAGGAGGCAAAATGTGGAAAATGCGCAGTTTTCCCACTTCGTTTTAACTGTGCTTGTTGCATCATTTCAGTAATCAAACTGCTGTAATGAAGACACCTCAATCTAGGTAAATCTAGGTAAACCTTTAGACTTCTAGGTTCTAGTTATGAGGGAGATGAAAACGCAGCAGTGAAACGGTTCAATGTGTCAGAATGCTTGTAGTGTTGGGGAAAGTGCGCATAAAATGACTTTTTACATTTGCTTTATCACAGAGACTTTGGATTGCAGTTCTCTAGCACAGAGTAAAACTGGCTGACACCATCACTTGAACTCCGTGTGCTTGACAGAGAACTGTTAGGATGGGAAATAGTGCACTAAAAGCCCACCTGGAGACAGCACAGAAAACTGGTGTGTTTCAGCTAACGGGAAAGGGGCTTACTGAGGTAATGTACTGGGAGGGGAAACATGGCTGTTTGTGTGTTTGACTGACACTTTCGGAGAGAAATTCCCACTTCACTGTCATAATGCACTTGCATACATGTATTTCTTGTAGTCATGGAAAATATTTCAATGTTGGTTTGTTTTGTTTTCATTTTTGCTTGCCTTGTCTTCTGATTGAGGATTTATCTCTCAGGGCACTTGTATGCTTATGAGCTTATGCTTTACAGTGCATATATGTTCAAGAAATACAAGTTATGATGTTGTGCTTTTAGGAAATGGCTGTAAACTTGAGAGGGAAAATGTAAATTTTATAACCGTATTGTTCCTTAGAAAGATATTCCACAATTTGTCACGTTTAGATACTTCCGTTGTACGTAATTGTAGCCATATGAATAGTCTGTAGAGGCTGTTCATTGGGCTGGCAGCAAGCATCCCTAAAGTTTATTATATTGGAAGTTATCTTAACTTGGACTCAACTGCAGAAATACACAGAATGTTCTGGAACCATAAGTCCAGCAACGATTCACAGGGTCGCCAAAAATAACTCTATTGCAGTAATTTTCCAAGCCTTTTCTAACATACCTTCTTCCACTGTCCTACCTCCTCTCTTCACTTTTTTTCTGCCAAGCCAAAGGAGAATCAAACCACTGGCTTATTCACCAGGACTCCTTGATGGTGATTGTCAGGTTTTTCTTTTTTTTCACCTGAGTGCCAAGACTCAGTACCAAAGTGGTACAGGATGTAAATAAGAATAAGGAAGATGGTATACATAATTATTTAAAAAGGAAAGCAGGAAAAAAATTTTCAAATCATACTCTGCTCAAATATAGAGTTATTAACTGGCTGTAGAGTATTTTAAATGACAGGCATGTTTAAGAGAAGCACACAAGAGGATGAAAATGTATTGCTTTTAATTTTACTTATTTGGATTAAAAGCTACTCTTTCTAGATGTTAGTGTTTTCTTTATATTCCTCTTCCCTACCCCAGATGAAATAATATTTTTAAAAATATGTGTTGAACAAATTTGCCAATCGCACTGTGGTGATTGGACATTGTGCTACATATGACAACATGTAACAGTGATACAATTAAAATTTTAAGCTGTGTGACTTGAATATTCAAACTTTTATCGACTATTTAAGTGCTGTATCTTTTCCTCCCCCTAGTTTCCTGAAGATCTGCAGAAGCTAACAAGCAACTTAAGGACAATAGACTTGTCGAACAACAAAATAGAGATCTTGCCACCTCTCATTGGAAAATTTTCCTTTTTGAAGAGCCTTGCTCTAAACAACAACAAACTGAGTATGCCTGCTAATTAATATCTCCACTAATTTTTAAAATAATAACTCGCTTTCTCTATCAAAAACTAAATTTAATTATTTAACTCTCACAAGATGTAAATGGGGAGTTTAGTCACTTAAACCGAAATGTTTGGAATTCATGTACAGGATAAAAACCTCTAAGTCATAAATTCTACAAAACTAGTTGCCGCTTAGTGTATTATCAATTTTACAATGACACATGAGTACTTGAACCCATAGAGGTTTAGTGCTGTGACTTACCTGATGTGAAGGTTTAACAGTGTCAGATGGTTTACTGCTTGCCTAGAGAACAGGTAGTGAAGATGATGTGTAGACAATGTTGCTGGCCATGCAGTGGTTGTTACTGTTTCTGTTAAACAAGCATCCATCATTATGGAAAAATCACAATGAAGAAACTGGGGGTTTTATGCATTAATTATGTATTATCTGCCTTTTTGAAAAAACAAAAATAATTTACGAACCTCATTGACTCTGTAGTGCAGCTCAGGAATGTTAGAGATTATACTCACACGTAGGTGGAAAGAGGGATGAATGGATGCCAGCAGACCTTACCTGCTGAGGTTTGTATGCTGGTATGACACACTATGAATTGTCTCATAACTTACTTCTGAGCAAGTTGAGTAATACCTTTAAAGGGCAAAGGTGAAGCTGTGAATTTTGTGGTATTTCAAGTGCCATAGAACTTGTTGGCAGAGTGTTAGTAAGGACTATAACTGAGAGGCTAAAGTCTTCTGAATAGTGATTGCAGACCGTGATTTGGATGTCTGCCTTGTCTGCAGATTATGGAAGATGGTTAAAAAGCATGTGTTGTTTCTGTGCAGGGATCTGTGCCTTCACTGGAAAATGGGGAGGAATTCAGTGAGAAATTGCTTAATATAGCACTGTTCTCCATGCAGAAGCTTATTTGAATTAAATGGGTATGAATGTTTACTGCTCTTTAGCATTCATGTTTTTCTGTCATTTTTCTCTAGCTGCTTTACCTGAGGAGCTGTGTAAACTGAAAAAACTGGAAACACTACACCTGAATGGCAATCACTTGAGGCAGCTACCGGCTGCATTCGGACAACTTTCGGCTCTCAAAACCCTGAGCCTCTCTGGAAACCAGCTTCGGACTGTGCCTACACAACTCTCTGGTCTTCGCCATTTGGATGTGGTAGATCTTTCAAAAAACCAGATCCAGAATGTGCCCGACACTGTGGGAGAACTGCAGGCTATCGAGCTCAATTTGAATCAGAATCAGGTCTGGTAACTGAGATGTTGTGGGCGTGTAGATTTAGGACACGGTTTCTCTTGGACTTAATACAGCCATGGAACATAAGATGAGACCATCAAAACTTTATAGCTAAAAGCCATCTCCTGGACACAACACAAATGAGGAATCATAACTAGCATTTGTGTACCAATATATCCAACTGCCTGATTTGATTAACTAAAAAATCCTGAATTGAGTCATGCAGAAAATGACTTGAACAGTTCTTGAGTAGGAATGTGATAAACAGATGTGTAGGTTGCTTGTCATCATGGAATAAAAAAAGTTATTTTGATTTTTGATCATTTGTTACTTATGTATTGTTTTTAAGTACTTACTGTTAATGTAGTTTATATGTACAATATGGCAGTTGCTCTGTGTAAGTCTGAAACAGATCACTTTAATAATCATTGATCACTACCATTCTAATCCCGTTTCTCATTTTATTTCCACAAGATTTCCCAGATCTCAGTGCAGATCTCCCACTGTCCACGCCTCAAAGTCTTGCGTTTAGAAGAAAACTGTCTAGAACTCAGCATGCTGCCTCAGAGCATCCTCAGTGATTCCCAGATCTCACTGCTTGCAGTAGAAGGCAACCTCTTTGAAATCAAGAAACTCAGAGAACTGGAAGGTTATGACAAGGTTTGTGTTTTGTTTTGGGTTTTTTGTCTCCTTTTTTAAAAGAGACTCCTGGTGAAGTCCTTACTCAGAATACTAAGCATTTATGCTGGTGAATAAAAGCACAAAATAGTCTGTTGGTAGTGTCATCGCTACTGGATTCATAACTAACCTCTGAAAACAACTTCCAAGAGTTTTTCAAAGATAACTTTCTTGTAGGATTCAGGGTCAGTGTTCTTTCATCAGCATCTTTTGAAGGGTAGCTAATAATGACAGGTGTGTCTTCACTTTGATGAGATGAGAAATAATGGATGCTTCATCTTATACAGCATTTGTAAGTATTTAGCATTAGTTCATCCTTAACACTGGATATTTGACCATTAATCTGAATTGCAGCAAATGCCAGAAATTTTTGGGGGGTGTCTGTTTGAAATTAAAGCTCTAATAGTTGTGCCTGGGATATAAAAATATGCTTTAGATGCAGAATGTTTTTGAGTCTGGGAGCAGATGCTTAGCTGCTTTTAGTAGTAATTAATCCTCTATTAATTTCTGAAAAAATCTTAGATTTTTTTTTTGTTTTCTTTGTAGTACATGGAACGATTTACAGCTACAAAGAAGAAGTTTGCATGATCGCTATTCTGACCCTGTACATTACCAGTAAGAAGACTTAGACTAGAAGCAACTGCTTCACTGACTTAAATCAAGACTGATGAAGGAAATGATCAGAGTAGTCCTCTTCTAGTAGTCTGATACAGCCTGTTAAGGCCACATTGAATAAACTTGAACTAGAGAATATAGGTATTGAACTGATGAACCTGCCCAGGGGCCAGTTTTGATTTTTGTGCCACAATAGCTTTTAACACAGTACATGTTCTCCTTTGTCAGGGCTTGTTCTTTCACAGAGAAAGGGAACAAGCATTTCAAAGTTGCCAGTTCCCTTTTGTCAGGAAGCTGGCTGTTGATTTGTAAGAGGACTATTTCTTCTGGAAACATTTTTCCATGATAGCACATGGAAGTTCTACCACCAAAGCACTGTATGTCTTGCAGCAAGCACTGTTCTGCAGAGAAGAACTTTTACAAATGAGGTTGTAGTTTATAACCGGTATAAGTTGTTGTTTTTTTTTTTTATGAAGCACAAATAGTTGTGGTTAAGTTAAATGTTTTATTAACAGCTTCCAGTAAACAAATTGTGGTTTGAGAATCCTTTATTTATATTTTACTCTACAGGCTTTCTTTTCCCATAAGCAAGAATTGCACTACAGTCCATTTTTGCTTGAGCTGTATCAAATAAAAATTAGGTTCATCTTCAGTGTATTCAGTAAAAATGTATATTGCTAGAAAATATAATACCCTTGCACTGACTCCTTGTGTACAGAGCAATGCTGAAGGTTTTAGTCGTCAGCCCACTGCTGCTGCCTTATTACCAAAAGCACCTAGAAAGAGCTAAAAATGTATGCAATTATGTAACTTATACTGAAAAGGAAAATGTACTTGTATATTTTAGTAAATTATTTTCAAAAAATCAGTTCAAGTTTATTTGGTGTAACTGTTGTCATTTTAATAAGTAGTACTAAGATGTCACTGAAAGCCCTCATTTAGCTACTCGAGTCTGTCAGTTGTTGGTAACAGCTACACTTCAACATTACACCCCATAGTTAGGACCAGCACTAAGTGGTTCTTTTGTGATGCTCAGAGACGTATTTAGGTCCCTGACCCTGCTGCCATCTTATTTCAATTCTTACACAGTAATACTTAGAAGAAGAGCGTTGTAGGGGACATCAGCTCCTTATTCAAAGGATCGATGTGAGTCATCATTTAACAGGGAACCAGTTGTACTTAAGAATCCCCATTCTAGCTATTATTTCATTAAAAAACTACTGGCTTCTTGTCAGAAGTAGCTGACAGCTGACAATGTTTATGAGACTTTGTTTTGCAAGACGTAACCAGGGAAGTGCTTTAAGAACACTTATGTGTTACCATAATGCAAGGCCCTGCATAGTCAGAAATCGATTCAGCTTCATACTAATAGATCCCACAGATTAAGACATGCAAATTGAGTAGTGAATAAAGCTCCACACTTGTTCTAAATTTTAGCTCCTTCTACTTGATACCTAAATCCCATTTGAAGTACTAGCTTTTTTTTCCCCTACAGATTTGCTGTGCATGAGACATCAACAGAACAAATTAGCAGTTAGCAGATTCCCCCTTTGTATCCACCAAAGGAGTGGTCTATCAATCATCAGTACATATGCACTTGGCAATACCGTGCTGTGGTGGCATTTTGGTTTTATTATTTTTTAACCGAAAGTATCCGTGCTCAGAGATGCCGTTTCTCTCATTTAACATGTGTTTATCAGGATTCTTTTTTTTCTATTCAACAACAATGTGTAAGAAGAGATGGTAGAACACAACCGTTGAAAATTATGGAGTTAGCATTGCTATTAAAAAAAAAAATCTTGCTGCTGTGGGAAGTACTTAAGTAAGTCAACATTTCTTTTTCGTGATCGCTGGTACATTAAAACCTTTCAATTGCTCATTGTTAAGGCTCCTTTGCTGCCTTGGAGTTATGACAGCTGTCAAAGCTTTTGTACAGCAAAATGGAGAAAGCACCACATAAAATACTGATTGGAACGGAGTTAGTCCTAATTAACTGAACTTGTTCCAGAACAGAGGAAGACTTATTTCTGTTTCGAGGAAAAAATAACCGGCTGATGCCCTTACCTGTTTTAACTCACTGCAATGAACTGTGATTAAGGCACAGAGTAGAATGCTGATTTAGGTATTTCAGCACTCTATGTAACCTATTAATAGTTTTATATTGGGACTTCCTGTTTTCCCTTCTCATCACCCCCACCCTAAAACAAGTGAAGCTATAAACCAATTTTATTTCCGTGCACAATCACGCTTGCAGCTTTTTAATTTTGGATTTACTGAGGTAGAACATTACCCCAGTTAACAATATAAACCATTTGTGTATTTTGTTTCAGACCTACATCACTTGCTCTCCAATTTTCCATTGCAGTAAGACACACATTTCATCCATCTATTCAACCAGCATTTAGACGCTGCATTGCTTCAAGTTCAGCAAAGGTGAATTAGCAACTGCAGGTTATTGCGTGGTGCAAACAGTGAGTCGTTTCACCATAGAGCCTTCACAGAGGCGAATTCTGCGAGTAGCTGTACAAGCAGCACGTGCTGCAGTTCATAGTAGTTACTGCTGTGCTAAAAATCTTTCATCAAGGAGTAGACTAGCTTGAACTTACCAATTATTGTCCTTTAAGCGTACCCATGGGACATGTGCTGCCTCCTCATAATGTTTATGTAAGCAAACTGTCCCTAGTTTATTTTCCTAGTTATATAGATAGAGTACAGATACAGTATATTAGAAGTACTTCTTCCAAGCTCTTCCCAGGTATGCTAGTTGCCCTTGCAGCTCAGAACTGTTGCAAGGCAACAAAAGTCTCTATTTCCCCCCATACCTCTTCCCCTTTAAGAACGTTCTGGGAATCTGAGGCTCTGGTGTGAGAGAAAATACAATTTAAAATGCCTCACAAATGAAATTGCATTGGCAGTAGGTTAAATCACTACATTTCGTCTGCTCAACTAGTTATTTGCTAGGCATCTGTTACCAATACTTAACTAGAAAGTTTTAAGTTATTTTACTTTGTTCCTTTATCATCCTGAAGTATACTCCCATGTATGTCGTGGTCTTTCAAAGAAGAGATGGACACAGTTCATAGTCTGAATCTAGGAGATGTTGATTTTGCGGGGATCAAAACTAGAGTGTTAAAGACCACAATATTCTTCTCCTCCCAACCACACCCATTCTTTTCTTAGCATTGGGACTTCTGTGAAATAAAAATAGAAGAGGAAATTCCTAGTTGCATAGTAGCAACTAGTTCTGCCAAGTTTTTCAAGGACAGGAAACTGAACAAAGACATTTCTAAGAGAAAATAGTTTTAAAACACATTCAGTTATAAAAGTATGTATTTTTTGTGCACAATATATAGTTTAACAATCAAAAGCAGAAACTGTAAACCTTCATTCTTAATAGCATTCAGACATACAAAGATGTACAAGTGTTGATTTCATATCATAGATACGGAAATTAAGCATCTATTCTATAGACAACAGTAAGACATCCAAGAAGCAAACAGTTTTTGACTAACATAAAGGCACCAACTCCCTCACAGATTTGGCTCTTGCTGCATCAGAAAATAGTATTGATACCCCAATAATACTCGAGTCTCAGAAATTATTTCCTTGTGTGGTATTCATTGCAGTATTACAATTTTGATATACCAATCACAGCATTCTATCAGCCAACATGCTCATTTATTGTTAGAGCTCAGGCAAGTCAAGAACAAGGACTTGCAATGGCGAGGGAGAAAAACATTCCGATGTTTGGAATGTCCAAATGCTACAGAGCAGGCTTGCACTGTGTAAGCAGAATAAGGTAACCAGTCTTCTGTTCCAGGAGACAATCATAATTAAATAACATGTGCTTTGCTTTCACAATTAGCAGCAAATATTCCTTAAGTTAATCTAAGTTTTTAAGAAGGAAAAAAGGGCATACAAAGTCCCTATGCAGGTGGCTGTTTGAAGTTTACTATGCAATGTTTTTTAAAAGTACCTCTTTTGCTCCTTGTGTTTTTAAGCACATAATCTTCATTTACTGATTGGGTAGCTAGTGAGCTTTTGAAATTCATTAGCATTCCAACAATTACTGGAAGCTAGAGAGGAGCCAACCCACACTACTCAAGTATCTAGTCTCCTAAAAATGACTTTACCTTACTCACATAAGGCAAACTGCCACTGGCCTATTTTTACATGCAGCTGCCCCATCCTTTGGTCAGTTGTTTGGGTGGGTTTTTGTTTTTTTTTTTGGTTGGTTGGGTTTTTGTTTGGTGGGTTGTTGTGGGTTTGTGTTGGGGTTTTTGTGCGCGTGGTTGTTAGTTTTGGTTTTTTTTTTCTTTAAGTATCAAGTTGTCCTGGGAGTCAACTGAAAACATACTGGTAACACTGACTGTATTTCTACTAAAAAGAAAACAGAACACTTAACAAACACTGTCTTGCATTTCAGTGGATTAGTGTCATCTCTGACTCTGGGATTCTGTATTAGTGGCTACAGGGTATTTGTGGACTGTCCTTCAAAAAAGCACCCCATAATGCTATTAGTTTTAATTATTCCTCCAATCAATTTGGTTTGAAGATTTTTACCATCCAACACTGAGTATCACAGGTTAGTCCAAAGCATCGTTTTCAACTTTAAAACAGGCATAACATATTGCTGGGTGGAGTTAAAATTATTTAAGTCACTTGCACTTTAATTACTATCAAGATTTCAAGAAAATCTTTCTACATTACAGTAAAACCAAAATATTTTTCTTCACAGGAGAGTGCTTTACCTCACCTGGTCAGAAACTTCTCTCTTCTGCAACAGAGTAAGAACATTTTATTTGCAAGCAACTTGGGCATGTAATATTTCCAACTGCCAGTCCCAAAAGTCTGCAATAATAAACCAGTCAGGAATCTATTTAGAACTAGTTTATTTAGAACTAGCATACATAAATAGCTACTGCTTCCTCCAGACTTGTGACAAAGAAGTTTCACGATAAGCTTCTCTGGGTTTGGTAGGTTTAAGAAGCACCCCCAAAGTCACTGCTGAGAGCATACTCTGCACCAGATCTCAATCCTTATTTTGCACTGGAGAAAGGCATAACCTGAACTCCAGTGAAAACCGGCCAAAAGAGAATAAGATATGGGATGCAAGCAAACTGCATGCTTTTCTACTCAGTTTCTTCCAGTTCAGATGCATCATTCAAACACTTAAAAGTTAACTTTTAGATGAGGGGTGTAAAATTTTCCATCAAATAAATACTTTGGAGAGATGGTTTTATTTTCTTCTACTCATGTGTGCATGGGGTTTAGATCAGATATATATATATACACACAACAAATATTATCAGAACAATGCAGCATGATTAGTCATGGCCTCCAAACCGATGTCAAGTTACAGTAAAGAAATGGAAACCTGTATATCCCTCTGGTTACCATTACCTCAAAGTTCCTGTGGTTAGGAAGTGTTTTAAAGCCCTCAACCCACAAGCTGTAAGTAATGGGCCTCTTCAATTCTGTGATCCACAAATTCAATTCCAAACCAATCGTGTGGTTTGGACTGTAAAACTATGGTTAGATGCTAGAGATACAAATCAGACAATGTTCACCTAGTCCCTAGTTTAGTGAAGACACTCAATTTATGAGGTATTTCAAACAGTGCAAAGTGCCCTCTCCAACTTTCCACAACTGTGAATTCAGGTTACCCTACTTGTTCAACTTCAATAAAGGACTGAATTTTCGGTGCAGGAAAATAAAATTAAAAAAAATAATAAAAAGAATCTGGGAAGAGCAATAAAACATGCAAGAAGATTCTCAAAGCCCTAACACTTGTAGCCCTGAGCAGTTTAAAGAAAGTGAAGGCAGATGAGTAGAAGGAAGTTGGCTGCTTTCTTGGAGTCAAGGCCATGTTTACATGAAGCAATAAAAGAAAACTAATCCCTACAGAAGGGGTACTGCTTCATTTTTCCCAGCCCCTCTTATTTCAGAATAGAAGTTTCACAGATCCATGAATATGGTGGCTTGCAGCTGGAGAGGCTGTCACTGAACAATGACAGCAGGCTTTAATTCTCGATTAGTTTCTTGGCTCTGATGTTGGCTTGCTCAATGCGTTCCCTGTTTGTATCGGCCTGAAAGAGAGAAATTCATAGGTCATTTGCAGACTTGATGCAGAACAATTTAAAAATTCAAACTGACATGAATTTCTGAATTGCAAGGTATCATCATTGTGATAGAGAGAAGGGGAGCAACTTCTGTATGCTGGAAGCAATTTTTTTTTCCTCTAGCCAGCATATGCTGTCAATTTTGGCAGAAACAACCAGGAGAAATAGGTTTTACTCTTCAGCTGACTATTGAAACAGAGCAGCTTGCCTCAGCTGGTCAGGAAGCACGTTAACAAAACAAGGGAATAAAAATTCTCTCCCTGTGTTTAGACATCTTAAGGACCTCTACAGAGCAACAAGGTTGCTCTGAACTAGAGGTAATAGTCAAAACTGGGCCTATGGGCATGAAGTCAGATTTCTTTTGCTTAGTGCAAATCCCTAGTTTTCATTCACACCCCCTCCAATATCCTAGTATTGTAACAATATGGTATTTTTAAGAACAAGCTTTAGATTTTATTATTACTGTAATAAAATATTACTGTTTAATTTACTGTAATAAAGCATCAAAAGTCAGGTCACAGTATCTAGGTTGAACAAGTGTCAAAATATAGTTGTACTGAGAGGTATGATAAGGAGTTTATAAGCAATTCCCTGATTATGCAGTGTGCTGTGGGGAATGTGTAGGAAGTGTAATAAGCACAAAACTAGCCTCTGCCCTCACCATGAGTAGAACTCCTAAGAACCTCAACCTGTGCCAAGTATTAGCCATTTCACACCTTTGTATTGCAATGGGCTGGGCAGAGGACATTTGCAGTTCAAGTCCTTCCCCTCCTGTTTCCTCCTTCCTGCCTTTTGGGTCAAGGGGAGGGGCGGGACAAGAATCTACCACAGAAAAGGGAGACTCTAATCTAGTTACTAGATCTTCTTGTAAGAAAAAGCCAGTAACATAAGTTTCATTATGGGTTTATTCAGACTAGGAGTCCTGCATAACACTACTAAAAGTCACCCAGTCTAGTCTGTTTCCCAGGTGAGTCACAATTTTTAAAAAAATAGAAGTATCAATTCTATTCTGAAGGTAAGCTTAATACTGCTCTTCGTTTCTTTACATCATACTGTTGTTTGGAGATTTACAGACAACATTTGGTTTGGTTTCCATACTGTTCACTAGATTTAAGAAATTATCAGCATAGAAGGATTAATTTAAATATCCTGAGACAAATTGCCAGTCTCAAACTAGCAAAAACCAGGAATTGCACTTTAATTTTTATTCTGTTCTATAAAGCAATTCCAACTTGTATACACTGTATTTTAATAGTTAGTAAGACTTGGTCAGCAAGATTTATTCAAATCACTAAACCAAAAGAGCATCAGGCCAAAACAGATGCTTGAATCTACTAGAAACACTATTGCTAAAAACAGTAATT
Source organism: Mohoua ochrocephala (assembly GCA_013398855.1). Classification (NCBI taxonomy): domain Eukaryota; kingdom Metazoa; phylum Chordata; class Aves; order Passeriformes; family Acanthizidae; genus Mohoua; species Mohoua ochrocephala. The sequence goes on from VZTA01001030.1 coordinate 153,102, forward strand.
CCCACTTGCAGTTTATTTGACCAGGCAGTTTTCAGTCTGCTTTATAAGTTGTAAGAATTTCACACCTCATTTTAAGCTCAAAGAAATTTTCTAGTGTACTTTAAACTGTCTGACATTTTTAACATGGTAATCAGATGTGCAGTTTCAGGGAACAGTGAAGGCATCCTCCACATAATCATGTTGATTTGCTTTATCAATACCACAATCCCGTAATTACTAGACAAAACTGAGATGCTGACACAGGTGCAACCAGCATTTTTGTCAAACTAGAGGAATTCCGTTCCTCTTGCTTTTAACTCTACTGCACATTTGAATGAGATTTTTAAATTCCCATTTTGTCTTAATACTATAATTTCATAGTAATTGGTGTTCATGTCTACTTTTTGAAATCTTTAATATACACTATTCATTAAAGCTTTTGCTTCCTTTCTCAACTAGGATGCCTATAAAATAACTTCTACTCATTTCAGAAGATGGGCATTTCTAAAATAGGCTTAACATTCTCATTAAGCTGCCCTTTGAAAGAAACCTCCCCAAAACATATTTATATATGCTTAATCTGGTTAGAGAAGCTAACACTGAAGTAATAAAATTATATTAAAAAAGAAAGTTATTATGACTAACTTCACGTGCAGATGAGGGCAGACCATTTCCCTGTGCACCTACAAACTCCAGTATTTCAAAGTCTCCCCAGCCTCAATATTAATTCATCCACAAGAATTAGGGCAATGAATTACCTGTGTTTTACTTTACATTCATTATAGTGACTTTTTCGGAATTCCAGAAGAGCCTCGCTATTGTTAAAAATATTTATTCCCTAATACAAGAAAAAAAAATTCCCTGCAAGCAACAATCCCCTCCAGGTATACCTCCAGTAAATGTTTGTCCTTTTGATCCCATGAAGTTTATTAGTTTTCAGAGTAAGTAGCAATCTGTGCTGTATATTTAGGTTTCCTGACAATCAAGCATTTGAATTTTAAGCTATGTACCCTATATATATATATATATATATATATATATCTCAAGGTATATCTCTTCAAATTATTGCAACCTAGAGAATGGTATAACCTTACCACATATTTGCTGTAAATACAGATAGGACAGTGAGCACATTCCTAATAACCTCTCAATTACAACCTCTGAACTGAAAGCAGAGAACACCTTTGACACTTACCTTTACATTTATCCGGTCTATTTGCTTATTCTGGGCATCAATCGCATTGCCCATATCCAAAGCCATGTTTTTCAAATTCCCGAGAATGTTTCCCACTTGAGCAAGATTTTCATCCATTTCATCTTCTCTGGCATCATTGGTTATCCTGTTCACATAATTAAGACAATGTTTCAAGAATCAAGAACTTGCTTTTACCTAGCCCAGATTTACTCTAGTAGAACTTGTTTGTTTGTTGCACAATGCATTCAAACCAAGGTATGCTTTTCCCCTTTTACAACTTCCTGTATTCCAAGCAAGCATCCACCAAAAAAAGAGTGCTAAGCTAGCCACTACTACAAAAATAGCCTTAAAAATTAAAACAGTTACCAGAAGTTAACGACATATACTTTATGACAGTAATAGGCCTTGATATTTTTAACAGTCCCCTCAATAACTGACTACTAAGCCCTATACTTCTCACATCCAGAAACAGACTGACAATACCACCACTATATAAAAAAAAAAAGTGTAAGATGAGCACTACAATACTGAAAGTGTAGGTGTCTGCCATCTCCTTTCCAAGAAGTAACAATTCCTCCAAACAATAATAAAAAATTTACTATTTAGTAACTTCACCTAAAATGCATCTGAACGAAGCTGACAACTAGTAACGGGATTTGTGTCTTTGAGACTGAGGAATATGAACAAACCAACCTTGTAATATATCCACCACTTGGTCCTCCAGAAGTCTGAGGCTGCTGCCGATTTATACTTCTTGGTTGCATGGATATCACATGATCTGCTGAGTTCTCCGTTCCATCTCCCCAGGTTGCTCTGTACGCTTTACTGGCCTCAAAGTTCTTTGTCCTACTCCATAAAAATAAAAAAATCTGAACCACTACATCAGAAATATGGCTTCCTGACTGAAATTCGGTATTAATCTAGAATTTTCAGAGACATTTGTCTTGTGCCCAAAAGACATTAAATTTTGCACAGATAAAGCTTTTGTCTACATAATACAGTTTCTTGTAAATCTTGATAGTACAAACACAACTGAGGTACTCTAAGGACAGTGATAACTTTAGTCTTAAGCTTTAATACAAGAACAGTAATTTCCTTAAAGCAATACTTCACCAGAAGACAGAAGCTTATGACAGTAACAGGAAAGCTTACCCTGTCATAAAAGCGAGTTGCACTTACAACAGGAATTAATCTAGAGTCAAGATTAGTTACCTTTCAAGAAGAAATGAGGATGAATGCAAAAACCCCCTCCAATAAATACCTATACTATGCAAGAAAAACATTAATTGCTACCGTTTTTTTTATCAAACATTAAAAAAATTACTTGGCAACAGAAAAAGTTAATGTTTCTCATGTTAACTTTGATTATGAAATAACAGTAATAATGTTTAAATGGCTCTTTCATTCTGCAATTCAATTGTACTAACTCCATTAAGTCAACAAACCAACTTACCATTACATTTTTACCATGTAATTCATAGGAGAAAAAAAAAAATAAAGCATCACACAAAGCAATCTCAAGAATCACAGAGCCACAAAAGCAAGAGGGGAAGAAAACGTAACAGAACAAACTTATCTAAATTGGGGTCTGTTCTCATGCACCCTAAAGAACCTATTTTGAGAATATTCTCACGTTCGCCTTGTTTTGTGGCATTTTCATGTTTAAGCTAGACAATCCAGACACTGCCATTTTTCTGCTTCTTTAGACACCTGTGAAGGGAAATCTGTAGTGTCTTTCTGTACATCTGACCTTGCAATCACAGGCAGTCAATTTCTAGAGATATAGTGCCTTTCAGTAACCCAGATGTTTTATGTTTGAAGAGTTGTGAAATTTGCTGTAATGAAAAAAATATTCCTCCTCATTCTACTGCTGTTTATGTATTCAGTATGGGAAATTATGTCTCATAGGTCAGATCCTACAAAAAGTAATCTAGAATGAATATATCAAGTGGAAAAACTAGAATAATTTCTCAGTTCATAATGGAAATGTCGCACCCAACAAACCCTAAAAGAAACATAAATTAGTCAATTCTAGCTCCTTTTACATACACAGGCTTAAAGGTCTCTTTAGATTTACTGCAGCTAGATTGAATATTATATTTTAATCTCATTTATACTAAAGCCATAACAGCAAGAGATTTTTCTATAATTTGCTTCTGGAGAAGCAAAGTCTTAGGTGCCAGAGGCAACTGTGAGGACTTTATAAACAAAAAACCAAGCGACCTGAAGACTAGTTGCACATGTGAAGTAGACAGCTAGAAACAGAATTATTGCTCAAAGTAAGCACAGCTTGGAAAAAAAAACTTCTTCTTAAAAACCACCTGTTTTTGAGACCTGTTTTTCAAATAACTATACATTCACATTTCTCAAGTTTCATTTCTGCAAAACTAAGGCAATTTACACAACCTGTCAAACCAGCAAGGGCTCAAGCAGTTGTTCACCATTTCCACAGCTAATAATACCTTCTGTACTAATGGACATTTTCTGTTCACATGAGTATTACAAAACATCACAGTCACAAGGAGAACCGCATGCAGACAGACATCATGCACGTGCAAACACAAATGCAATAGAAACATCACTTCAGACAGCTGGTTAAATATGCATCTGCACTACTAACACTGACCTTGTCCTAAAATCCACTTTCACCAGTTTAAGTGAATACAGCTTCTTATCCTAGTCTTCATTTTTAGAAAGCAAGCATCAGTGTTAGGAGAGAATGGAGAAGAAAGAGTAGTAAAGATCAACAAAAAGGTAAATTGTTATTAGTACATAGACTGCAAAACAGAACTGCCAGTATTTTGTGTTTTCACAAAGCTTTTATAAATAATCTAAGCCTGGGAGAAATTAAAAAAACCCAATAATTCAGCAAGTGTTCTGATTTAGCTTATTTAGCTTTACGCTTTTATGAAAAATATGAAAAGCTGTGGAGGTAACTGGTTGACAAATAAATCTGACATTGACAAAAAGGCTGGTGTAGCAGTAGATATATGAAAGACACTTTCTTCTTTGCTGCCCTCTACTTACCCATTTTTTTCCTGTACATTACTGTCCAGTTTGGTACACAACTATTTCTGTTCTCATTATCTGTGTACAGAGTGTGCCACAAGACTTCACAAATTCTGAGCTTGCTCAGTGTCAATAAGCTGCTTAGCTTCAGTGAAATAAGACTATCAACTACCGAAAACAAACACTGAGTGTGTCAAAATGCTCAAAGTCCACCAGCTTGATCCAACTAATATAAACCAGTAAGCACACCTATGCAAAGGTCAGGACACCTGCATTTTCAAGGGACTAAAGCACTAGGACTTTCAGCCTTAGAAGCCACATTCATATCTATTCTAAATGATCCTCAAAGTACTATTCTGCTGGTTAAGTAGACTCAGCCACTCCAAGGAATTTTTACCTAAACTTCTGCTACTTCTCCATTGAATGATAATTTTGCTCATGCTAAAGAGCAAACACCAACAAACACACATGCTATTCACTTCAGTCACCATACTCAATTTATGTCTCCTTCATTTGGAAGGGCTATGATCACATCCAATTCACACAAACAATTTGGTACTTTACTGCTTAAAGGTAAAGCTAGGACACCATAAAAAGTAATTCTGATCATTGTTCAGGCTGTTTACTTGTTTAAAAGTACAAATCAAGTGTCATACTAAAGATTGGATTACTCAACTGACTTAGATAGGGCAGCCGTAACACTGATGTTATAAAGGTACTGTGAAGCAGGTCTGCGAGAATTTATGTAGTCACTAGTGAAAAGAGTAAAGCTTTAATACCAGTGTCAGCTCTAGTCTCCTGTTCTCACCCTCCCTAAAGCATGAATATTTTTCAAGTGCTTAGAGAACCAATATTAATTTCCTTCTCCAAAACATAAGTTGTCTCGCTTTTAAATTAGTACGAAAGCACTGCTGTGAAAAAATTATTTTTGGAATCAAATTTCTAACAGACAAGCTATATACATATAGCTATTTGCAGTCCAATTTGGTCTCATCTGCACGGACATCGATAGTCTTCTACTAAATAGAAGCTTTAAGGAGATTAGGGCACAATTGTGCAGGATGTTATATAGCAGCTATATTTACAGTAAAAGGGGCACAATGTATGGTTAGATACAAGTAAGCTTCAGTTACTCTCATACAATTTTAAAAAGATGTAGCTCTACAAACCAAAACAATCAACTTTGCTAGAGATTCAGCAATTTTTAATTAGCTCTTTTATTAGTGAACGTCTCCTGGTAGAGTAGCTATTGGGGATATTCTAGAACTCCAAACCCAAGTACCAATATAACTGACCTGTTACAAGGACAGACACAGAGCCCACAACATTTGTTGAGCTCTGTCAGTGTCTTCTCAGCTTCTCGCATGTCCTTATTTATCTGGTCCATGCCTTCTTCTATACGATTTAGTTGTTCTAGAAGAGAAACAAGTAACCTGAATAAACATGGATTGGGGGTAGGTGAGGGTGGGGAAAAATTAACATTTCTTTAAAGCAGGAACAAGTTTCAGTTCTATCTTTATACCAAGACTAGTGACTTTTTTCTTTCCTGCCTTCTAGGATTTCTTTTTTTTTATTTTTAAGAAAGATATTCAGTGAGAGGTTTTGTTTACTGCATTGCAAATATTTTCCCTATCCTCAGAGCAGCATTTCTGTTGCTACTTTTAGAATAAATGCAGATAGTTACATTCATGCAGAGGTGGAAAGAAGCAGCTTCTGTAGCAGAGCTGTATTACTACTATTTACTATCATTACTACGATTAACTATCATTACCTCTCAACTACTTTAAAACCTCTTTTCAATACTACAAACACACAGGAATAACCAACTAGGAAATCTCATTTTCACCTAAATAGTCTTTAATAATAAGCCTTCAGTTTCAGCTCTTGTATGATAATCCTTTTCTTACACTGATTACATTCTAATATCGATTTTTAGTGTTAGGGAAGAACTTACCTCCTTGTTCACCCAGCATGGTAGTAGTTTTGATGCCAACATCCTGGGACTGCAGAAAGAAATTTAGTTGCAGATATAAAACAAGATTGCAGCACAAAATCAGAAGGTCTGGATAGTAAATTTGATAATCCAAGTTTATAATAAAACACTTCTGTAGTAAAGGTATTATAAGTCTCAAATTATAACCTATGTTAGGCTGATAAGCATCTCACCTGTTACACTATCTCAATTAGTGGGGTTTTTATGGCATATTTGTGAGGGGTTTTTTTACATTATGACAAGACGATAAAATTTATTGTAATAGATTGAATTGTGACAACATCTAGCTAGAAAAGTAAACTTAGCTGTACTTCATTTTGAGAAGTGATATTTGGTTCCTTCATCCCTACATCCTTCAAGAGGGCTGACAAGGCCTTTAGTCCTGGAAGCCAGAATAAAAGAAAGAAAAACAAAGCCTGCAAAACCATTCCTAAGAATTCAGCAGTGAGGAATATCCTACAGCAAGAGCTCTTTGCTGGCTCAGAGTCTTGGACCTAGCATGCAAGTTGCACCCATGCTTTACTGTAAACTGGCAGCATAGAATGAATCACCAAACTACAATACCAAGAGAAATTATGTTGGCTCATGACATGTACTTAACATTTGTGTGTGAGAGGCATTCATCACGCCGTGGTGATTCAAATGCCTCACTGGTAACAGCAGCATCTTCAGCAAGCCATAACTGTGTAGAGGAGTAGATTCCTCATACAACTTCACTTTGATAAACCCAAAATACAGATTTGTTTCAAGTCATGTAAAAGGGTGTTAAGAGTTTCATTATCAGTCCTAACTACAGTTAAAACCAATGAACAGATTGTAAGAAGGTGTATGTAGAATTAATTGTTTAGAACCAAGAGTAGTCCTACTCTACTACTCCACCCAACTGAGCCCTACTGTCCTCACAGTGAAACATTTCCACACTGTTCACAAATTAAGCTAAAAGATAAATGAAAGGTGTTATGAAAAGCAAATTATGCAGCAGCCAAAGACATAACTGACCACCAGAAGACTTTTTACAGCTAATCTGTAGCATTTGGAGATTAAGTCATTTTGCTTAAGAGGTAAAAAGGATATTGATTCCTCTGTAATCTGATATAATGTGAAAAACATGAAGGTTATGTCATTCTAACGCTACTACTGAATTAAAGCAGCAACTTTTAATGATGAAGTGTATGTGTCTTGAGAAAGACAAAAACTGTTTAAAACCACTTTGTGACCCTTAACATGCTGCTTTTTATACTTAACAAATCCAGAGATTTCAAAAGCTTTTCCTTACCTCAATGGCCAAGCCAAGAATCCTCCTTGTGCTTTCCAAAGACTAGAAAGAAAATTTTAAAATGAGTGCATGAATTACTCATATACACATCCGTGTCTGAAAGTCTCCTTCGCCAGTTCATTGTAGCAAGGCAATAGTATACAAAGGCTCATCACCTTGTCTATATTTCACACATGCTGCAACACACTCATAGTGGCAGCACATTAGTTTTTCTTGGTTTTTAGTCCTTGCTATTATTTTTCTTATCCCATTGGAAAGTCATTATAAAAGATGACATATTCGAATGAATTTTAGTTAAATAAGAAAGCCATGAAGTATATCAATATGATTAACAATGCTGTAGGTACCCAAATGCCATCGTATCAGTAATCAGGACTGGGTGATCAGTACTCAGCTAAGTAAGCGACTTTAAAATTCAGAAGTTAAAATTCATTCTTATTTTTAGGAGTAGTCTTCACTCCAGTAATTACCAAGTAAAGTGAAAATTTAAAACATTCAGCTATAACCTTGCAGAATCATTATCCTGGTCTGTCTTTATTTTCAAAAGATGTTCTAATCTTGTCAGACAAGTACTGTAATCCCAGATGTCTTCCTATAATATTTACCTCATCAGTGACCTGGTTGGCCCTCAGCTGAATTTCTTCAGGTGACAGGTCATCCATGATGAGGAAATACTACTTGTAAGTAATCACGTTAAAGAGAACCTTCCCCCTGTAATAAGATACCAAGTAAGCATCAGAATTATCCTTTCATCAGTATTTTGAGTTGAAACTTGAAGATAGTTCAAAGAATGAGAGCCTATACATTTAATTCTGCTTAGTAAATCATCTCATTAGGACTAGAAGACACTAAAATAATTATTCAGCTGATACGATCTAACTGAGGAGCTAAAAAATTTATAGGAACAATCAGTATATGAAGCAGTTTTCTTTCCAAGATTTGGCTTCCTAAACATTTTTGAAAAAATTCTATTGTTAGTTAAGTAAAAACCAGGGAATAAGGCCTTAAAATAACAAACTCCTCCATGCTGGCAAAACACATTGGTTTGCCCAGTAATCTAGAAATATATTCATTAGGACATTTAAGTTACTAGCATAAACTTTAAGTGTTCTTTCCATTTCCATTGCAGAATTTCAATAGTCAGAAAAAGGGGAAACATTTTCCCAGACGAAACACTACCTGAAATGATCCCAGTAACACTCTAGAAATGGTTCCTGTTGTTGTATGGTGAATTCCTCTATAAAGCAAAAGGATCCACAAAGGTTTTAACTGGTATGTCTGCAACTGTAGCAAAGGTTTCCTCATCTATCTTTCTCACAATAAACATAGGGTCATAACTGAAGTCCCAACACACTGTGATTTACCTTTTGCTATAAACAAAAGATATATATTTTGTCTAAAGATAAAATATGAAAAAGCAATCCCATCAGTCCCATAAATAACCTCTAAGAGACAGGTTTTTCAGAGCTAAGAATTTGTATTTTTGTTGGAGGAATGGTAATAAAGCCAGCACTCCTAGCAATGGGAAAACAGAGCTCACAGGCTATACAAGAATTTAATGAGATAGCACATAAGCTGAGACATAAGAAGATATTTTTCACCAAAGAGTTTTCCCCCTTAACTTTAAACTAATCCTTGATCTTTCACGAGTAGCTTGTAATTAAGTTCATGTTACCAATGGATATAATTCCAAACATCTTGCTTGACTTGATCCATTTTCCCCTACAAGACCAGTATTTTAGAATATATAACATAAATAATTGCTCCTAGGAGGGTAAATTTATGCAGATTTGCCCAGCTGTTACCCCACAGCTCTTCATAGGAAGTGTGCATAACTCTGATGGTGCACTGAAATCAAGACACCTAAATCCCTTACAGCTGAAATACTTCAGGATTTAAAGAATATTTCAGCAGGTTTGATCTTCAGCACCTAGCATAGCCTGAGACTACGGCTCTAGGAGATTTTTCTAAAGAAGATGTCAATGCAAGTTAGTTTTTGCTATCATTAAAAAAGAAAAAACAAAACAAAAACAAGACATTCTCACACAAGGCCTCTAAATAACTCTGTCTTCAGTAGTCCAATTTCAGTGAAATATCTTTTCAATAATCAGTGAAATATCTTTTCATTCACAGGCTTAAGCTTCTTTCATGAGGTTTACTTCAGGCAGTCCCAGCTTTGAATTTGGGAATGCCTTTCAAGCTGATTTGCACAGCTAAGGACCAGTAAACCTGGGACAGGGACGAAAGTACGTATTTTCACTGAATTAGATTAAGCAAAGGAAAATGACATCAAGCTGGTTCTTTGGATGAAGATCTTGCACTCAATATTCAGAAATTGTATGAAAATTCAATTATATATTCAGTTGTATTGAACAAGCAGTATCTTGATTACTGCAATTGTTGCAGGCTTGGCAGCCTTTCCCTGCTTTGGGTACCACCATTCAAGTACTGTAGAAGCTGTGAGCCATAAAATACATCTCATCTTGGACATCAAAATGAGTATCACATCCCCACCCTATAACAACTTCTCAAGAGTTCCATTGTAATTGCAGAACGAGGCTGGAAATGCAGCTGTATTCCCAGAGCAACCTGGAGATTTCTTTTTCATCAGCTCAGTGTTCTGCTTCCCCTTGCAGCTGTGGATTTAGACTATCCAGAACTTCGCATACCAGCACAAGCACAACTGCAAGCAGCACAATGTAACCCTAGCTTAGAAGCTGTGTTTGAGTTACCCAAGAGCCATATGGCAGCCAAGGATACACAACACAACAGCTGCTTTGGCTTTTGGGGTGAGAACATGACAAGAGTATTTGTAAACATACATAAGAAGGATTTGTTTATAAAAGAAGTCTTTAAAGGGTAATAAGACTTATCTTTGAACAATTGCTTGCAAATACATTATACCTTCATGTCAAGGAGGCATCCAAAATCTGAAGAAAGTGTATATACTTTTTATCAAAAACTGAGTTTTGTGTTTTATTCAACACTGCCAGAATATTGTCCTGTGCTACTAGAACTACAAGTTCATGGAGAAACCATTGAAAAACAAGCCAGTAGTGAGACTGAAAAAAGGAGAAGAGAGGCAACAACTCCCAAACTAGGAATACTAGGTGATGCACTTTGGAAGGTAACTTCATGGAGCTATGAATTAACTTTGGTCTATCATAAACTAACTTCAGGACTGAAGCTCACATATACTCTACTAAATTAACCATGGGCTTGACAACTGTGCTTTTATTGATAAAATCCTATGAAAGATAATGCCATGTGAAATATGATAGTAATTGCATGAAGAGACACAGCAATCACATGAAGAGCTACTTCATGTACTATTAGCTGTCAAACTATTCCCCCTCCACTTTGCCCTATTCATGTTAGCTGACACAGGAAGGAGCAATCCACTTTTGATACAAGTAAGTCAGCAGTAACATACTAAACCAGAAAGCATCTGGTTGCATCTGACATCAGACAACGGCTTGATAACACAAGTATTTGCCACCAAACCACAGAATAGGTCAGGTTGGAAGGGACCACAGTCGGCCACTTGCTCCAACCTCTCTGCTCAAGCAGGGTCATTCCAGAGCACATGGCACAGGAGTGCACCCAGATGGCTCTGGACTATCTCCAGTGAGGGAGACTCCATAACCTCTCTGGGCAGCCTGTTCCAGTGCATGGCCACCTGCACAGTAAAGAAGCTTTTCCTCATATTCAGATGGAACTTCCTGTGCATCAGTTTCTGCCCATTGCCTCTTGTCCTATTGCTTGGCACCACCAAGAAGAGCCTGGCTCCATCCTCTGACACCCTCCCTTCAGATACTGATAGACATGGATGAGGTCCCCTCTCAGTTGTCTCTTCTTGAGGCTGAACAGGCCCAGCTCCCTCAGCCTTTCCTCACAAAAGAAATGCCCCAGTCTCTTAGTCATCTTTGTAGCCCCTTCCTGGACCCACTCCAGGAGCTCCAGGTCTCTCTTGTACTGAGGAGCCCAGAACTGGACACAGCACTCCAGATGTGGCCTCCTCACCAGGGCTGAGTAGAGGGGCAGGATCACCTCCCTGGACCTGCTGCCAATGCTCTTCCTAATGCACCCCAGGACACCATTGGCCTTCTTGGCCACACGGGCACTGCTGGCTCAGGGACAGCTTGTTGTCCACCAGCACCCCCAGGTCCCTCCCGGCAGAGCTGCTCTCCAGCAGGTCGGCCCCCAGCCTGTGCTGGTGCCTGGGGTTATTCTTCCCCAGGTGCAGGACCCTGCATTTGCCTTTGTTGGATTTCAGACAGTTCTTCCCTGCCCATCTCTCCAACCTGCCGAGGCACTTCTGAAGGGCTGCACAGCCCTCTGAAATCTCAGCCACTCCTCCCAGCTTTGTGTCATCAGCAAACCAGTTCCAACAGCTGACAGACAGGCTTTGTGTTCCCCTAGTTTGCTCATATCTTCCTGAATAACTCCACTGCCAGCCAGCAAGAAGTTCTATAGAAACACACAGCATTCCACCCACTTTTGCCCTAAATCAATAGTATTTGGTCTTGAAACTGTTTATAAATTGACCTAACAATGAAGAAATCCAGCTTCAAGACACGGAGGAAAAACCCTTCCAACACAGCAGACACAGAGGGGAAAAAAAGTTACTTCCAGGATTCTTCAAAGCTGAGGTATGCATGTGCTTATCTTCTGATGCTCCTATTTGGACACCTATAGAGTTTTGCCTCTTGTGAGATGAAACCATAATTTAAAGCGATGGCTCATATAATTGCTAGGATAAATAACCTGTGTGTGAGTAAGCTAAGTAAAATCACTCAGAACACTTGGTTAAGAGAAATGTTCTGACAACCTATTATCATAGATAAAGGGTTCAGCTATTTCCTGAACTTTTCTGATAATTTCTTGAGGTCTTATGTCACTGAAAAGTGACAGAACCTTTCTTCCTTTCTCTAGACTTCCCGGTAAGCTTACACACCTTCACTTTTCAGACATTGCCATGAGAGTATGTAAAACAAGACATATTTAGATTTCCTGCCTAAGACAGGCATAAGAAAGCATGCTCTTCAAATTAGTTTGATTATAATGTCTGTTTAAAGTTGAATATCCAAGCCAAGTGCATTAGACCCAAAAAACCATAGTTTTATTCCCGTTAGTTTGCAGCATTGCTACACAACCTACACAGTAGCTCTGCAGAGGCAATTAGTGCCATAAGGCAGAACAGAAAAAGACATTCCCTAGGCAATAAAGACTTCTCACCACACAGCAGTTTAAAACATTTTTAAAAGCACACAACAGTAATTTAAAACAAACAAAACACTCCCAAAATAGGCTATTTCTAAAGATGTAAATACACACTTGATAGTTGCAGGCCTAATTGGAACAGCTGAACATAGCAGGTACCTTTCATGCAAGACACCTCTAAGGAAATTTTAACACCCAAGATGAGGCCATTTGTATTGAAATAACTCAGCTGTTCCAACAGAACACAGTATACACACATAAAGAAAGAATACTCGTTTCCCCATCTTTCTGCCTAGGAATCATAAAGCATCCTTTGAGGTATCCAGCTCTTATGTTAATGGTATATGACAAAATTATTTTATACCCAAGGCATTAAGACTACTCAATAAAGACAAAATACACAGACAGAAAAAACTTGATATGGCTAAAGTGTACCTGACACATATTTTTGTTATGATAACATTTGCTAAGGCAAGCATTTATTTTAATATTGATGCTCAATGTCTATTTTCTTTGCTTTCCCTCTCCTACCATTTAAAAAATCCTAGCCACGAAATAACCAAAGTAAAAAAAGACAACAGCCTACAAAGATATTTCATAATTATAACAATATTCTGCTATTTTTGTTTAGTTTTCTTTCAAGATTGGCAAGTTTTAAACAAGAATCTAATGTGCCTAAATACAAAGCAATACTCCTTTAAGGAAGGATGTGATGTCAGCTGTATTTACTTTTTGTTATCAGTTTTCTGCAGTATTTGCTCAGTTAAACACATTTCAGTACAACTCTCCTTCTGCCCCTTTCATAGGAAGGCCTGACACCTACAGAGTATGCAAAACCAAACTTGGTACAAAAATATATTTTCTTGAAGTAACTGGGCTCATTAAACTTTTCTACTAGGAAACAGACTACAACACATTCATTATCTTAACTACCACTGCCTTATAAAAAGAAAGGTTCATTGAGAAACCAGAGCAGCAAGGAAATAAACGCATGGCCTGCAAATCATAAGAACCTGATTTTTACTGCCATGCTTTATTTTGGAGATTGTGCAGGACAGAGAAAGTTCTTTGAAATTCCAATTCCAACCTAAAGCTTTAGATCTCTTCACAAGACTACTCATGTTGGGCTAAGCCATCCTGTAAGTTTGCCACCATAATATATATCATAACTATGACATTGCTGCCCAAGGCAGTTGAGGATGGATTAGGCTTAAGTTACTTCTATCTCTTGGACAAGACAAAACACAAGTCTGCACAGCCTTTTTTCCACTTACTATCCATTTAGTCATGGCTCCAAAAACCCTGGAAACCTTTCAATTCACTCTCCTATGTGAAGCTGTTACATTGGAGAGGACTGAGAAAAAGACAGAGCAAAGGTGATTTTACAGAACTGTTTAAAAACTCAAGATGTTTCCTGCAAAATAGTGAGGGACACAACAAGCACTTTTGGGCTGATTTTAGCATGGTGCCAGATCCATGCAAAACATCACTGGCTTAGAGATCTTAATTTTGTTAATCAACACTCATAGAGCAGCTGAAACATTTTAGTGGGTTCTTTGTCTAACTTGAAAAAACTGGAAGGTGACACAGACTGATGTGAGCTATGGCTATGTCTGTATTAGCAGTAGGGCAATCCAGTGAGAGTACAGTGCAAATTTTTGCTTGGGAAAAGCACTGCTCACATCGCCACACTTGAGGTGGATCAGTCACAAGCATGGAGTTCTATCCCAACCCCAGCTACTGAACTGAGAGCTGACATCTGCCAAGCCAGAACTTTCATAGCGCAATAGGAGCAAATTCAGCGTTAGTAATACCCACGGTGACCCACTGTCTGCATGCACATGTCCCCAGGTTTAAATGTCTGCTTGTGATCAGAAAGCTAAGGAAGTATCACTTCATCCAACTGCAGTTCACTGGCTGCGTTTCCCAATAATAGGCACATTAAAAACTTTGGTGGGGGGACATAATAAAGCATTTGAATAGAAAGACCCTTGAGATCAAAGTACTGTTGTATGCAGCCAGCAAGAACATAAATCATCTTTGCCACCCACCTTCCCAGAGCACACCGTAAAAAATTAACACGAAATCTTTTTTTGTCGTCTCTCTCATTGGCCTAAGATACTCCACTGCACCACTACGGGTTTTTCTTGCAAGTGTTTTCATTTTCATTCAGAATTACTTGCTAACTGGAAGCCAGCTATTTATACCGACACACTCATTTTCCAATGTAAACAAGTTTCAAAAGCCATTACACCAGTGACTTTGCATGGTATTTTCAAGGTTTTTTTCAATACCAATAATCTTCTGAGATTTATAAGACACTTCCATGGTAATGAAAGCTATAGTAGGCAAGTCACATTATTTGAATATGCTTTTCTTCAGCACTTAGCTGAGAAGCAATTCTAATGCTTATCGTCTCTAGGAAAAAAGAAAACTTAATTCCTTGCTTTGACAGTCACAGCACATTAAGGCTGTGCTGTCCAAAGCACTCAAAACCCTTACTGATCTTTATGAATTTAAATTAACTGCAGGGTGCCACAAGGCCTAATAAAGTGGTTGTTCAACTCCAATTACACTGTCCACATCAGGACAGGGAAAGGCTGACAAAAGTGACAAGTTTTCTAAAGCCAGACAGGTCTACTTGTACCCGACCAATAAATTGTTTTGATTGCTGGCACTTTCACAAACCCACCCTGAATAAGATTTTTGTCCTGCATCTGTGGCTGACAAGATGTCAGCCTCTGACAGGCTGAAAATTTGTCATATATCCATCACACTTGCTACATATCAAACTAGTTCCTTACTCACCATCTGAAGGTCCTCTATTCACACCTATCCCTTTTGCTGTGAAATTATGCTTTTAATCAATATCACAAACTTCTCTTCCTCTTTCACTGATAACTTGTAAACCGGGAGGGAAGGAAACAGCTATCCAGTACATCTGCAAGTGTGATTGAGAAATACAGCCTATACCTTCTTACCACAAAGATAGGAACTAGATGATACAACCCTGCTGTTGCAGCAACTGACTGAAAGCCAGTATCTCATGAGCTGTATTTTTAGCTGTCAGTGAATTGGTACAGCCTCAGGTGATCGTGGATGCTCTCAGTTCCTTCTCTTGTAAAGGGAGCTGATCCCTTCCCTAAAAGATGGAACAATTCATGAACCAATATTTTTAGATATGTGAACGTTAAGTATGAATTTTCTGTGCATGCTTGCAAAGGTCACAATTAGACAGTTTATTAGATAGCTTTGTGGTTAGGGATGGAGGGTTTTTTGTTCTCTCAAATTCTTCATATCACTAATACAGAAAAGTTGTTTTTTTAAAACCCTTCTTTAACACAAACAGCTGTCCTACTTGCTAGTTAGCTGAAATTCAGCCCAGCTAATGCAGGGTGCCACAAGGTATCAGCACCAGAATGTACTCCTCCAGATGATTATGTCTACAAGATAAATGAATAAAGCATCTGTGACCCTGGAGGAAGAGGCCAGGGCCCATGACCAAGACACTACTCTGCATGCTTCCTGCTTTCTCTTATCAGCTTCCTGAACACACTGCACAGAGGCGATAGCACAAAGAATAGGCGCTACCAATGCCACCTCCTCTGTGCGGTGTGTTCGGTTCTACGCTCATCTCAACAACTCATTCTTGTCCCTGAAAAAGCCTCATGAAACCTCCTCTAAATCAGATACTGGCCAATACAAATTCACAGTCAAACTTTGATCCACTTACAGACAGTAACACATTCCATTTCTCCTAATGACACAAACCGTGCTATATAATAACCTACTTCAAAAACTGCAGAGCAGATGAGGTCAGGCATATAGACTGGCTACTAGACGGCCAGTAAGCAATAAAGTGCTCAATTCAATCAAGCAAGCAAATGACATCACAAGAGGCTTTTCCTTTGTCCCTAAACACCTTCCTACATAGCTGTTCCCTCTACAGCACAGAATCACGTTTGTTTATGAAAGGGAAGTAAAGCAACACCCTTAGTTCTAAACACTGAGTAGCTGGTGCCCTTTTTAAGGGAACAAAAAAAAAGTTAGGCAAATAGTTAGAGAGCTTGCATAAAAAAATTTCCGAAGTTCCTTTAGGTCGTTGACTCAGAGTGTCAAGTCACGTGTTAACTTCACATTGAGAGAAAAAAAGAGGGAAAAAAAGCGAAAAATAAAGCTGACTTGTCAGTGGCTTCCCAGAAGGACCAATGGCATCGAGACGTACAAGAGAGCGAAGCACAAAAGCACTTCGATGCTTATTGTTTATTACATTATTACTACAGCATCTTACAGATTAGTCTAAAGGCAGCAGGACACAATACATAAGCTTAAGAAGACGCAACAAGAGGCGGGTTTTCTCCTGGATCCTACTAACAGCGCAATTCACGGGCTCTCACCAAGCAAATAAAAGCCACCTGGACATGGTATTGCCGCCCCCGGTAGGGGCGAACCCACGAGGCCTCCCCGCACATGGGGGGCGGGCGCAGCCCACAGCTGAGGCGGGGGCTTGGAGAGCCCGGGCCCGGACCCCCGGCGCCCCGACCCCCGCATTATCCCGAGCAGCCGACACAGGGCGGCGACCGCTGGGCCAGCGCGGCCGGACCGCGCC
>VZTA01001030.1:171961-266628 GCA_013398855.1 Mohoua ochrocephala
GGCCGGGCCTCCGCGGTCCCGCAGGGGGATGGGCTGCCGGGCCGCTGCCCTGCCGAGGGGTGCGATCCGTGAGTACCGGGGCTGCACGGAGCAGAGGCTCGGAGAGCGCGGCGGCGGCCGGGGGTGGTGGGGGTTCCTCCGGCTCTGGCGGAGTGGGCGGCCTGTGGAGGGCAGTAGGGCGAGCCCGGCCTAGGGGGGCTGCGGCAGCGGGCATGTCGCCTTGGGGCGGGCATGCGCTTTGCTTTGCCTTGTGAGCATCCCGTATTGCTGGAGTGATCCCCGAACTTTGTTACCCTGCTGTGTAGCAGCTTCGTTAGAGCGGGGGGCTCTCTGTCCCAGGTGTGTAGCTGCCCGCTGCCTCTTCATACTTGCCAGAGGTGTTTCCGGGGGTGAAGTGTGACTGAGTACAGAGTTGCTTAGTTGTCTTCCTCGTAAGCAAATATCTAAAAACGTGTTGTAGTGAAAGCATGTATGAGTTTGGTGATAAATATGCGGTAACCTAAAAGGAGTGGGACTGACAGCGTGAAACAAGTCATAATAGTATGCTAAAATATGAGGTATTTGAAACTAATCATTCATCATTGCACACAGGGTAGTTCAAATCCAAACTTATATTAAGAACTGTTCTGGGGTGCTTATGAACGTCAATTCGTAGAAGTTTATGAAACATTGGATAGAAGAGGCATTGATGATTAAAGTTCATGCTTCGGTATACTTTGTTGATGGTGATTTGGTAACAGGCTTCTCATACAAGTAAAAAACTTTCCTTTTCACCGTCCCTCCTACACCTGGTGAAGTGCAACTTTAAAGAACAGATAGGTTCTGAAGTGGTGTGACCTGAGGGAGAAGAGGATTGAGAATTAGTGGACTTTGTTTTCAACATGAGTTTCTGGGCTTGCATTTCCTATATCTCTGCTGCTTACTGCTGTTTTTCAGTTATTTGCTACTTCTTTCAGTTAAACCTCAATTACTGCATTAAACTAATTGACTGTTTTGCTGAACCGACAGATCCTGGCCTAAAAAATATCCCGAACACTTAAGCCTTCCAGAAATTTGATTAATGGCTTTGTTGAAGTTTAGACGCTTATTCCCATTAGCTTCCCATACTGCAGTATTTGGGATTACTATTGCAGGCTCTCAGGGCCAGTGCAATGTGGCTCTGTAACTGCTTACCTTGGGAAATAGATTTCTGTCCTGAAGTCCTTTCTGTTAAAAGCAACAGAATTATGTTTTGGGGGTTTTTTGAAGTCCTTGCTTGACTTCAGCTGAAGTGGCAGTACAAGGCAGCTGCACTTGCAGTACTGTGTAATGTTCCACTAATGACTGATTTTTGTATGTAAAGTTCGCTAAATAGGTGCTATACTCTGGCATTTTCAGTTTGGAACGAGACATTGGTTTTAGCCAAATTATGTTCGTGTGTTACCTAAGTCAGTTTGGTCACTGTGACCAAACTTCAGGTAGCTTCTATTCCCTGTGTTCAGAAATGTCACATATTTGAAGAGATGTCAGCTAAAGACATCTTAATTCCTGCAGGGCTGTGAATCCAGTACAAACAGTGACAGCAGTCACTATCCTGTACATGCGTGCCTAAATGGTGTACAGAGATACCACAACTTGTAGTATCTAGGTAAAATAAAGGTATTTTTCCATCAGTTTTCTTTCCACCTTATCTTGTAAAGAAAAAATTCATAAGATATCTGGAATCAAATTTAAATTTGTTCAGAATCAAATTTAAATTATTAAAGCCCATTTAAACATCTGATAATCCTCTTCTGTGAACTCTGCCACCAGATGGTGTCATAAGATTTGAAGTGGTGTCTGACTCGAGCTGATTCTAGCCAGTTAAGAGGATACTATGCCTTACAAGTAACTTCTTTGTTTTTATAAAAATGTGTTTTATATTTGTAATGTAAGTTTTGGAATTTTTTTTCATCAAGTCCTAGACTATTTTACATTTTGATCCTGTCGTGGCAGAGCTGCTGGTGTTCAGCCCTGGAACAAACTGCGTTACAGAGATGTGATAATTTAGACAGATCCCTGTATTTCTATTACTTGGTCACTAATGACTACTATCTTAATGTTTGGAATCCTTAACTTGAATTTTCTTGGCGTGAAAGCTCTTTATACTGAAGAGTGACTTGACTACCTTGATTTGAGTGCTTCAGTTCAGTCTCCAGTGATTCTTCCTACTCTGTAATGAGACTATAAATAGAAGAAGCCCAATTACTTACTGAATGCTCTCCCTGCTTGTTCTCTTGTGTCTATATAGATCTTTCTTAGGGAGCCTGAGTTATTTTGACAAGGCCAGGTACCTGCTTCTGTGGAACTGCAACAGATGGGATGTATAGAGTAATCTGTTTTGATGTGGCCTTTGAATCCTTGCTGTTAACTTATTATTGTGAAGGAGATGTCATATGCATACCTTTAAAGGGTATTATGAGCTTAAATAGCCTAAGAAGGGAAAAAAGTGATACAACTAAATGTTACAGGAATAAGTGTAAAATTAAGTGTTGGGTATTTCTGCCATTCTTATAAGGGTCTGTATAGTGAAGACCCTTTCAAAAGTGACTCAAGGTTACCAGAATAAGCTGATGTGAATTCTTTTGTAAGTCACAGAAGTATTTAAATTATTAGATTTAAATATTTAAACTTACTATTGAATTCAGTTGTTTTCCCCACATCTTGTGGATTGCTATGGTGCTTCTCAGTAAGACTTTGTCTCAGTCATTATCGTTTATGTTTGAGGCTGTAGTTGTAGTGGGGGTACGCAGACAGCTCCCTTCTCCTAAGGGTGCTAATAGGGGGTCTTAGCTGGAGTACTATGTCTGGTTTTGAAGCATTCTTTTAAAGTGCTTTGGGCAGTTTGGAAAGGGGAAGAGCTATTTTGATAAGCTCAGGAAATGTGATGTTTGAGGAAAACATCTGAAGAAAACAAAACTTGCATATGCCTTAAACCAAACAGGAAGTATAGGAGAAAACAGAAGCTTTCCAGGTGTGTGGATTTCAGGTGTTCTAAATGACAGCATACAGCAATAATGCTGAACAGCTCTCTGTTCCAATTTGGACAGAATATATTCCTGAATCTTCTGGTGTGTGAAAAGCTCTCGTGAGTAAGAGAGCAATAAAGCCTTTAGTTTCACTAGGGAGAAGTTATCATCTTGATTTACAGCAAGGAAAACTTACTTTGTATGTTAGGAAATTATTAGCATTGCTTATGTATAGGAGTTGGAAAGATGTGATTTGGTTGTGGCTTAAAGTGTATATGTTGTTCTAGTCTGTGCCCGTTCTTAGATTTACGTTAAATAAAAATATAAGTCATTATATTTTGTGTTCCTGCCAGGTGTTCTGTGCCTGCGCTGGTCTGTTTAAGCTATTTCTCTGTGGTGTCCTTATCCTTATGTTACCTCATACAGGCAGACTTTCCCTGTATATTGTAAAAATCCCAGCCATACTCATGGGATAGCATTCAATCAGTTCCTGCTAGATGTTTTCTAGGCCAGTTAGTGAAGTAAATTTTATTGCTTTTAACAGGAGCTTAAAGGACTTTGATCTGTGAAACAAGTCTTCTTTCCTGGCTCGATGTCAAAACAGTTGAACACTTGTTTGCCCAATTATAACATTTGCTGTGTAGTGGTGCTGCTTCAGTGCTCTAGACTACTTAGTTTGTGACATGGATGAAATTAAATCTTGAAAAGCAGAAAGAAATTTACCTTAAAAGTTTTGCTTCTGGTTCAAGTATTTTAACTTCTGGAGTGTAATATAGTTTTCTCCTTTGCCCTGTAAAAATAAGAAACCAACTCCAAAGTCAGTGCCTGACAGTGTGCTGGAGGAGAATCATGCTGTTAGTCACGACTTAACTTTAGTAAGTCCTTTAGTTTTTGTTTGTTGCCTGAGTTAGGTTGCACAGATCAACATCTCAGAAGGAAAGTTAGTGCCTCACACATGTGCCCAGAAGTAGGGTTAAGATAATTAGTGGAAGTTATGGTCTAGGGGGATGCATGGTGAATTCAGATGCTTCAGGGGCAACACATCTTGGAAGGGAAGATAGTCTGTGAATGTTGGTGCTTTATTCCTTGTAAATTCTGCTGGAGGTGATGAAATTTGAGCATAGGGCTCTGTATTATTAGTATTACTGTTCTCCAGTTCAGCTGGTATGTGTGCAATTGGTTGCTGCAGGAGAGAAGTCACTGAGGCACTGGGAACGACATCTCCGCGAGGAGCTGAGCATGTTGCTGCAGAACATTCTGCACGGTGAATTTGTAGACTCCTGTTCCTCTCAAGTGTTGAGTTTCCACTGCTCTCTGTAGGGACATGCAGCATTTAGACAGGCCAGCACTGCTGGTCTCTTTGAAGCCTCCTGAGGATTTCTAGGCAGCTGGAATGCAGGCTGCACACCCCGCTCCATGGCGCTTGTGCCTTTATATAGTCAGGGTGTTCAGCCACTAATCTGTAGCAGATTTAATCTTGACGTACATTTTTAATGTATGTTATCCGGTAAGGTTGAATAACTGTGGACAAATGGATACTGTAGCAGGAAGTAGTCTGAAGCCTAATTTTCTTTGTAGACTATTTTTATTTGTGAGAAGGGTTCTCCAAAATCTCTGTAGCAGACTTGCTTAATTTAATTAAAACTGTGTGATGTTTCCAAGCTCTGTACAGGTGCAGGTTATGGGCAAGTCGAGTTTACATCACATAGTTGTAAAATGCATCCCTTCCCTTTAAAACAAACAAATAAAAAATCATCCATTGAACAGTAACATTCCCTCAAAATGGAATGTTGTTTTAATATCTCATTTGTTTCAAAGGCTTTTACATTTTGCTCTTAACACATGTTCTTCTTTTTATTTGGTGGTGGGGTCTTTTTGGCAAAACCTTATCTTTGCTCTCAGTTTGCTCATTTTTTGGAGTAGCTCATCTTCCTACTCAAGTCTCATAAAAAGTAATTTTCTATGTTATACAGGAAGTTAATGATTTCAAAAGCACAAGGTGTTAAATCGGTTAAAAGCTTGAAGGTTGTTTAAGTTTAAAGTATGTGGAGTTTTTCTTAAGAAGTCAAATGTGCCTGCATTTATTGAGAGAGAGCCCTGTTTCTGAAGTTTCTTCATGAAGAATGGAAGTTTTGAGATTGAACAGACCAGTATATGATGAGATGAAATGCAGTGACTACATGGCTCAAAAGCTGTCTGGTTCTTGTTGATTTTGCATAGTGACTGAGGAAATACCTTTGATTTATTAGGTCATTCAAACTACTTCATGGAAGTTCTTTTACAGTAAAATTGAAGTACTTAATTAAAGTGAACCGTGGGGTTTATAGGTTTAGCAGCATTTGGGAGAAAGCTAAGGATGATGGGAAGTGGTTTATAGCTATGTAAGACAGTAAGTCAAGAGGTGATCTGGAAACAGAATGTATGTCTATGTTCTCCCAGTCCCTGTAACATCTACTGAATCTCTTTATTTCTGAGTCCATGCCTCCAAGGGCTTCTCTCTGTAGAGTTGAAAGTTTTCCTTTTCATAGTGACATCCAATAGCATTTGAATTCTATTAGTATTTTTAGTACTCTGTCATAAGTAGTGCCCAGCTGATTGGGCAGTTTGCCGAAAACTCTTCCTGTAATCGTGTATAGTTACTATATGTTTTAATTAGCCAAAACAGGTGTAATGTTAGCTCTGCTGGTGGAAGCTTTTTTATGTTCCGTGCTAACTGGCCTGGTTTTCCTGATTTAAGTCCCATGCTGCTTTCACCCCAGTGCAGAATGAATTCTGTAAATATTTGGGTAATCTTGAATGAGATCTTGAGCACATGTAGGGTATTACTCCGCTAAACTACAAAGTAGTGCGAGAATGTTGGGGGAGTACAGAATATTTTAATGCAAAAGGAAGTGTCTGAAATTGGTGCAAGGATTAGCAGCCTTGCTTTCCATGAGTACTTCCATATTAATTGCATTAAACCAGCTTTACTATTTTGGATAGGCATCTAAACATTTGTCACTTGTGTATGATCGTTAATAATCCCTTTAGATCTGTTGTAGCTGCACAGATCTGTGTATAAACACTATATTGATGATGTGCTACTATACTCACCTAATAATTCAGTAGAGAATCGGGAGTCTGCAATATCTCATTTTCTGTCTCTGCTTATATTAGCTTAAACTTTCCTGAACTGCTGTCTCAGTTGAAATATGTTTAAAAACAAGTTATGATCTTTATAAGTGCTTTCAAAATAATTTGTTCCAAAAGATAGTATTTCTGTATCCTGACCTTCCATGAAGGCAGGTGCTTTTGCATGGACATCACTGGTACCATATGAATTTATATGCAGGCTGGTGCAAAGTTTTGAATAATCTTATGCCTTTGTTGGAGGTTATGTGTCAAAATAAACAGCTGCTACTAATGATTCAAATATATCAGCTGCCCATGTGATGAAGCTAAAAAATGCATATTTAAACACTATGGGGTATCTTGGGGAGATCAAGAATGGTGGTTAGGGAACACTAGATGACTGAATCTCCTTTTGTGTTTTAAGTGTGTTTGTTTTAGTATGATGATGTGGATTTTTTTAAGGGAGAAAACTCTCTGTTGTCTAATGGTGAAAGTGCTATTGCAACTCTCAGTTTCTTCCCCTTTAAACTGGACAGATGCTGGTACCTTATGTGTAAAGGGACATGCAAATCTGTAGAGAAAGAGTTACTTGTCAAAGAACTATGTTTTGGACTTAGAGGGTTGTGGTTTTACTTGCTGATTTTTGTTTACAGTTGGACGGAACAACTGAATATCAGAGCTGCTTTAGGTAATCTGGATTTGGTAAAAATCCTGTTCCTGCCCTTTGCTCACAGCTTCTAGTCAGTACCAGACTTGGAGATTTCGATGCCCCTGATACAGAAGGTTGATCTTGAATAATTAGAATTAACTTTGTAGGGTCAGCTGTCAGAGGAGTTCTTGAAGAAGGCTCTTGCAGGTTAAGTTTGATGCTATTAGCTAAGTTAGCTCTGAAGTTGCCTAATATAAGATAGCAAAACTTGAAAGGATTTGTATTTTTCTGTGCAGATACAAAAATGCCTAGTATTAAAAAAATACATTAATTTCCAATTTAAGGTGAAGAACTGCCTCTGCCAAGTCAATAAAAAATGACAATAATGCTCAATCATTCTGCATGTTAGTGTATTTTAAGAGAAAGAAGAGTGCAAAGATTGTACTCCATTATTTGAACGGACATATCTGTCTTTGTGTTATAACCTAGACTCTCTAATTTAATTGCACTCCTTATGAGTTAAACATTATGATAAAATACATATGACATTTAATTTGACCTGCTACCGCTTTCATGTGCGTATATGCAAGTCTTAAGTAGATTAGTGTTGAAATGCTGTCTAAATTGAGTATTTCAGTACTTGCATATGTGTACTTACAGAGGCTAATGAGAAAAATACTGAATTTAAATCACTTCAGGTTTTATTTTATGGTGAGTAAATGGATCGATAAAACTTGAAGACTCGTGGTCTTCGATATCATGAATGGCCTTTGTTTCATTTTCCTAGGGCCTTAAATATCTTCCTTGAGCAGCCCTGTGTACTAAAATGAAGACCTGAGTTTGCCCTGCTTGGTTTTCCCAATTCCTTATCTCCCTGTCATCATCCTAGTTGAAAAGTGTTTTGTTAATCCGATTTGAGTCGCTTAGAGGATTCCTTCAGATCTCTGGCTGTTGAATGAGTACCATGTCTCGGATGACAAGGAACAAAATGAAAGAAAGGGAAAGCTACTTTTTATTATAGATGTTTTAGATGACTGTTCAAAACTATCTTATCTTTTTTTGAAGAATATCGACTATGCACGAGAGGCATGTATTCTCTTAAGCTCAGCACAATACTTTTCATGAACAGTAACTTTAGTAAAATAAATTAAAGAAACAAGTAATCCTGAATGTTAGTTATTTTTAAATTGTTTTTATTCGCAGGTATGGGATAAGATATTTCCAGAGTAATAAGCATGGTTCAGCAACGGAAATGTGCATTATGTCACATTGTGTACAACTCAAAAAAGGTAAATAATTAATGCCTGCCATGTATCAGTAGAAATTAATCTGGAATGTGTATGAGAAATGCTTCCATTTTAAAATTGTGCAAAGTACAATTTCCCTTTACCAGGTATGTATTGTCCTAAGTCTATCTCAAATCAAAGACTATATTTGCATGTGCTTTTGAGTATCTTTCTTGAAATGAGCTGTGCAATATGCTTGATTCTGAATGTTAAAAATATTGAGGTCTTTGAGGTTTTTTATATTATTTTATAAAGATACTAAAGTGAAAAGCACTCACCATTATTTGGCTGTAAATTGTGATATGGGAAGAATACTGTAATACACGATTTTTTAGATTCCTTTTGGGAGGTCTGTGTTTCCATATGGAAGAACCAAATGGAGTTGTGTTGCACAGCATGTGTTTCCATTAGTGTGTCAGTTTGGTGTCCATCTTCTGTGTGCTGTGTATTTATGCAAAGTCTGTATTGGATCTGAGTGTTTCTTAATGGACCTTCATGTATTGTGTAGCCACGTGGCATGTGGAGATGTGGCAAATGCCAGAGTATTAATTCACACAGCTCTTCAAGGTTGAAGATGTTCCTTTCGCTTTGCAGATAGGATTTCAAGGGCTAAAGAGGATAGTGATTCGTATCTGGTCTTTGAAGATTTCCAAACACTTTGGGTCAAACACCAAAAGAAAGTTAAATCATCTGGACCGCTTCCTTTTGCTGAATGATGAATGTTCTTTCTCTTCCAGCAGCTCCCTTTCAGTAGCAAATATAACAGTACTGCAGTTCATGGATCAAGGTTGCTGTAAACAACAAACTGGCATGTACATCTCAGTTTCTGAAGTGTCTAGCTGAGTAAAATAGTATGTGATGCTGAATTTACAGCTGTGTTATCATACAAATGCAGAGAAACTGCTCAGATTGCACAGGGAAACTGTTTTAAGTACTGTGATTCTGAAGAGTGGTATCAATGAGACTTTTAATTAAAATGATTCTCAACAGTGATTTGTCAAAAATCCGTCTAATAAGCTTTGCTACATGCACTGCTATTCAACTTTCTCCTGGAATTCTTCTTCCTTTGTGTTGAGTTTTAATGACTCGTGTGTTCTTCTTGGGAAAGGTAACATAACTTCCTGAAAGTGTGCCTACTTGTGCTTTCATAGTCACAGAAACAGGAGTGGCAGCTGCTACAGCCCTGCAGGAGTGGAGTACACCCTTGTGCAAGGCAGGAGCATTCTCAAAAATGAGCTTTTCAGACAGGATACGGCGTTTTGTTTTGTTTTGACCAATTGTATTTTTTTCCGCATGTTGAAGGAGATGGAAGAACACATGAGAAGCATGCTTCACCACAGAGAACTGGAAAACCTGAAGGGAAGGTATGAGAGCAGTCTTGCATCCTTCCTCCCTGTGCCATTTTGTATGTCACTTTCTGGAAGAACTCATGACCTACTTCCCATCCAGGCTGAATTGCACAATTTATTTTTATGCTTTTTTTAAGTTTTCTGCCTTGTTGTAAAGCAGACAATCTCATTATGTCAGAAACTCAGGAGGCAAACAATGATGTGGAAGAAAGCTCACCTGCATTGCTTTGACTGCATTGAAATAAAATTACTCATTCTTGGCAGTTTCGTGCTTGGTTTGGTTTTTTTTTGCAAGCACTAGATTTCTGCCTTTGTCAGAATTAGGAACAGTGGTCTTTTTCTTTTTTTTTTTTTTTTTAAGTTTTCAATGAGGTAAAAACAGTTCTTGATCTTTTAAAGCACTGTGAGAATGATATCTGCTTGAGTGATTGTCATTTGCCACCATGGTCCAGTTGCTTGATTAAGAGACCTAACCATGGTGGATGGTGTTTTCTTTAAGGTTTCCTTGTTTTATTTGAAACCTTTGGAAAGTAGAAAGAGAGTTAAGGGATATTCAAATATTATCCTAATAATAGGGAATTAGGTTTCAACCAGAGTACACTTAAAAGTGTTTTCAGGTGTACGGATTTTGAGGTAGCCACAGAGATCAGGTACTGTCAAATAATTGAGTATTTGATCTACAAACCAATTTTTAATCATCTTGCAGCACAAACTTTATACGGAAATGACAAATCTTTTTTAAACACCTTTTAAAGGACTAAAAGTAATCCTCTTTTCCACTCTTTGAGGTGTGGGGGATTCATTTTGTCCAGACATCTATCTTATACCCAGGGGAAAAAACCAGAATGCTCCCTGCCCTAGAAGCTGACTTTTGGCTTCTGGTCAGCTAACTTGTGGAGCATTTCTGTTCTGGACTGTCTTCTTCTGACAGTCATTCTGAAATTTCACTTATTTTGACGTCTCATTCCTGGCCTTCTACATTTTATTTTTGCTTTTAGTTTAGTTGTGGCTCTGGAATGTAACACTAATTTCTAGAAGTCATATATTGTGTCTGCAGTGGCTTGCAAATGATTGGACAATTTTTGGTTTTCCATTTCCGTAGGACTGATGTTAAGTTAAATTTCTTTCATATAAATCATTACATTTTTTATTACTAATGTAACTATCTGTCCTCATTACTTCTTTCAGATCAATGCACAAAAGATGCTTGTTTTCAAAATAATCAACTTAATTTTTCACTGTGCAACAGCGGCCTTGTTCTCTCTCTCTCATGCCCTTTCTTCTTCTTCCTCCCATTTAAATTTAATTAGAAGTCTTTTAGGAGTCTTTTACGGCCATGTACTTCAAGTAGAAAATGTGAAACACGAGCAAGAGCCTCATGAGTGTGGCTGACTTGTGTAACAGAGGATAATACCATTAAAGTGTGTGTAGTATCAACATCTTACTACTTTGAAATTTAGTATCCAACTAGAAGTCACTTTTCAGACTTCCTGTATGGAAGAGGTAAAGGAAATGCGCACATTGATTCGTACTTTTTTTCCTTTTAAAGTTAGCTTAATAATCTCAAGGACTAGAATAATTTTCTGAAACATTTTAAGACTCTTCTCCTTTTCTTGAAGTCTTACTCCATGTGATGTATAAGGAGAATTGGATGCCAAGTACAAAGCTATAGCATATTTGGGTTTTGTTTGTTTTTAGTTGAAAGTGAAATAGTGCTGTTGTACAAGGGACATTGAGTCTGCAGTCTGAAATACACATCCAGTAAATAAAGCTCTTGGATGCTTTCATACTGAGAATACTTTTGTCATGTTTGCCTCAAACTTCTTTTGGCCGTCTTGTTGAACTGAGATTGTGTGGTGTTCCTGTATGGTAGGGGAATGTGTAGACATGATCAGGGTGTCATGAACTGTGCTGGTTCTGGATGGTATTAATGGGTATAGGAAAAGTATAGAACTGAAGGAAATCTAAATTCCCCTCAGTGTAGCTATCTGAACTCCTAGCCAGTTTATCTTCAATTAAAGCAGTTGTTCATAAGGAAAAAGAAGTTGTTTTTTTCTTTAGGCTCATATAGATTAACGGCAGGTCAGAGGAGTCTTGTCACTACGCACCTGAGTCTTGTCCTTTCAGACTGTCAGTTGGTACAAGAACCACAGCTTTGTAATTAGTAACTCGCAAGTTAGAAGCGATAGAAGCAAGTTCTTTGTCCTCAGTCCAGCTGTTAACTCACTGGCTTTGTCCAAAGTAAACAAAACTTTGCATTTATTTAGTTAGTCTATAAATGAGGATGGTAAAAAGTTTTATGAAAGAATTGAAACATGGGTCTTATGAAGGATGTGGATTGTTCTTTAAAACCTAATTAGTACCACATTAGAACCACTGGGATGTGTTTCTCATTGAAGGGTCCTTATGATTGAAGTGGAACATTATGTAAAGAGAGCATCTTTTTCAGCGAGAAGCCAGCTTTCTATTTACAGTTTGCCTTGCGTGATGACCTAGGTTAAAAATAAGTCTTATTAGCTATGTACATCTGTGCCATTTGTGAGTGTGAAGAGGATTCTTCCAGTGACATTAGTAAAATATACTGGTTTGGTTACCTTTATTGCATTAATAAGATAGCCCAAAGTACAATATATAGGATCTGGGCTTTGAATATTTATTAGTGAGTGTGAAGTGTACAAAGTTAAGTACACTTAGTTCTGGAAAGCACAGGCTAAATTTGGAAGCTCCTGTCGTCGTAAATGAAATTTATCTTCATGTTTAACCTGAAATTAATTAGGCTGCAACATACAGAATAATTAAACATAAAAATTCTGATTTTTAATACTTATGCTGTTTAAAATAAAGCCGTCTCTAGGTGTGTCTGAATGACTGCATTGGTTAAATATCTCAACTGTGTTAGTAGGGAAAACCACTGATATCCAGGATAAATAAAACACAGCTGCTGACACTTGATTAACCACTCTGATAAGGATGCTGCCTTAATATCTTGAGTGAAGGTACATCTTTTGATCCTTCTCTCATTTTATTTTTAAGTGTTCACTAAAAAACAAGGGTTCATGTTTGTCTTTTTCCTTTATGGATCTCATTTTCTGACACTAGTAGTGAACTGTGTGTTGTATTGTAATGCTTCTGTTCTAAGACTTTGGTCTCAAGTGCTCCATGGGGACATACAGATCTGCTTTTATGAATTAGCTGGCAGAACTGAAAGAAGCATTGTGGAGGCAGTGAATCCTGTCTTGGTCCTGCTGAGTTATTTGCAGTGGAGTATACTCTGATTAATTTTTTTCGTTTTTTTTTTTTTAATCTGGTGAACATATTTTCCTTTTTTAGGAAATTAACAACATATTTCTTTAACACTGGAGTATTGGAAGGATTTGTCAGAAGAACAAATGTGGTGGTTTTAGAAATTTGAATTTCTTCAAAAGAAAAAAAAAAGTTAAAAAGTCTTGTAACCTTAATCCAGTAACATGAGTAAAGCCATTTGTCTGATACAGCTGTCAGCTTTCTCCAGCTGAAATTATTTCTATATTTTTTAAGATAAGTCCTCTAAAGTAGAAAGCAGACCTCATGCACACTTGAACCAAATAAAGTACAGTGAACTGAAGACACCCTCCCATCACTCACTGTGCTGTGGAGTCTTTGGATTCCAGGCAGCAGTCTCAGCTGTCCCAGTTTAGGCTATGTTGTATCAGGATTGGCTGTATCCATGTACTGCCTCCTCCCTTTTCTAAATTTCACTGGGGGAAGGCTCAAGGCGAGTATTAAATGTAGAAGCTGTCACCAGGCTTCCCCAGTGCAGCTGGCAGCATGGATGGGCTTCAGAGCTCCTGCTAGCTCTAGAAGCCTTTCATTCTGCCTCCTCGCTCACTATGTTTCCTCTGAAAAGATTTTGAGTACAACAATTCAAGAAGAATTCCTCCTCCCAGTTAGCACAGCTTTATTATCAAGTCTTTTACCTCTTGATTGTTGGAAAAAAATCTTGTAAAATCTGACCATCGAAAACCTAAACCTTGAAAGAAAAAGCCAGAGAATTCAAGTAACTTAAATATACTGAGCAAAACCTAGTTGCCTTGAGCTCAAGCACATTCAGAGGAAACAAAGTAAGACCAGAGCTACCTGCCATGCCAGTTGGCAGAGTTGAAAGTCCACCCTCTGCCTCTCTTCCTAGGGATAGCAGCCATGAATGCCGGGTGTGCAGGGTGACCCTGGTGGGTTTGTCAGCATATGCCAAGCACATCTCCAGTCAGCTGCACAAAGACAACGTTAATGCCCATGACAGAAAAGAGGAAGAGAAAGAAGAGGCAGAAGAAGAATACCTTGACAAAGAAGTCATTCAACTAATCAAGCTAAAGAAGGAACGGAACCGGTGAGTCTTCCTTTCTCCTCGTAGGTCATAGGATTGTTTTTAACACAAGGATGCGCTCCTGAGGCTTAGGTGGTCACGAAATGTGAGCTGCCTGTAGCCAATGTACTTGTTGTGAGAACAGTCCAAGAGACCTGTGTGGGTATTGTAGTTTCAACATGTAAACGTGACTCTGCTGAATGTTCTTGTCCTGTTCCTCTACTACTAGTAAGGAAATACAATAATTCTTCATTATGGGTAAAAAGAGTCTTGTGTTTTGAGAGCCCTAATGTTTTTATTTTAATATTTGATACTTTTTTTAACTGAAAGGCTTAATAAATGGACAGTAATGCTAATATTGTTTACGGTGGAGGTTATCTGTAGGAACCTGGCCTTTTAGAAACTGCTGCTGGACATGTTTTGTTAAAAAATGAATTGGATTATTCTGTAAACGTCACACTGAAATCCCATAGTCCTTGAATGAAATTTTTTACCTGTTTTACGTTGCTGCTTAGCATTAGCTAAACATAGTTCCAGTGGCTCACTATGAAATAGAAGGCTCCAGAGAGCAATAAGTATTGCCTTTTATTTTACATGAAAGTCTGCACATGTGCATTGCTTGTGTGATGTTCCAGTTGGGAATATATTATTTGAGTAGATTTATGGCATGGTGATGGTACTAAAGGGGCGTAGGATTTTTGAAAGAAGCTCCTGCTTGCTGTGGCTAGAAATTCGAATTAGTGTTTCCCGATGTTGAAATCCGTGGAGGTTATTTGGTTTTGACATCACTCTGTCATACAGAGTGTGTCCCTGCACTGCACAATGGTAATGTTTTCGTACTGGTTAATGCAGGTAGCAAAAATGTCACTTTTCCTTTTTTTTTTATGGAAAAGGAGTAATGCTGTCAGCGCAGTGCTGTTCTGAGGCAACTAAAACCATAGAAAATCTCTGCTGGGTGCTGGTTTGGAGAAGGGGAAAACCAGAAAGTACAAGGATTAAGTTACTAATTCAGCAAAATTGTTTCCATTAGATCGTAATCTAGTTGAGTCAGCTCTTAGAATTTACTGTGTCACTTTGACATCAGTTTTTTGAATTCTTGTCTTAGAGGTCAGATTATTTTGCACAGTAGACCATTTTTCATTAGGGAGTAGTTATTTGTGAGTCTTTTAGCAGAACTGGAATGTATCAAAAACATAAAGGATGATACAATATGAATTTTCAGTTTACTCAAATAAATTGTTTTTGAGCAGTAGTGTGAAAGTTTACTGTCTTTCTTGTCCAGGGCTCTAGAATGGATGTATTTCTGTAATCAGTTTCTGGAAAATCTTTTTATTAAAAACTCCTCATTTGGTAGGACGAATACTTAAGAGTGTTTAGACTGCTGACCCTGGGAATAGCTGTAGCTGTTCAGGGAGCGTTTATCTTTGAATGTACATGTGATAGTTTGCCGCGTGTTTGTGGTCAGCTGCCAAGCACAAGTACTATCCAAAGGGCAGTCGGTAGTGCTGCTGGGAGGCTCATACAGACCCGGCATTGCATGCTGTGGACTGTTCCAGTCTCCTGGTTAAAACAAGACAAATTATTTTTGTATCTTTGGTGTATCTTCTGTGGATGTTTTACATCTGTGTTTTAACTTAAGCTTTATAAACTGAGCCATCATGTCAATTGTTCTCTCCAGTAAGAATAAGTTTTCTATCTACCAAGATTGATCAAATTATGAAGATTATACAACATAAAGAAGCTTTCTTTCTACTAGTTTCTTATTAGTGCAGTAGTAAATATAAAGGATTATTAATCTTTCAGGTTCTAGACGAGTATTTGAGAATTAATCTATTGAACTGTCCCTGCACCAAATCCAGGTGTTCTTGTAAGAGAAATTTTGAAATGATCATATTTGAGTAAAGGTACAACATTAGTTTTGAAAGTCAAACATTACTGGAGCTTGAACAGCAAAGCTGCTAAAAAAGTATCTGTTTCTTTTTATAATAAATAATTAAAAAAAAAAAATTTTTTCCCAGTGCAAATAAAATTCATGAAGCTTGTGGACTGTTGGATTTTAGTAGAGTAGCATCAGAATTTAGGCTTTTCTCAATTCTTTTGTAGGCAAACTGAACCCAGTTGTGCAAACGAAGAATTAGAATGTGATGATAGGCGATCACAGAGAAGGAGAGAAGAAAGAGCTGCTTACAAAGAAAGAGAAGCTTATGATCAGTCATCGTGGCATCATCATAATGCATCACAAAGGGACTGGAAGTGGGAAAAGGATGATTATATTAGTCCTAGACAAGGCAAATTTTCACACTCTCAGAGGAACCTTAATGTAAGCAGACATTCAGGTGGCACAAGGGGGCGCTCTGGGTGGCACCAGAATGTTTCAGGGAGCCCTTCAAATCGCCATAACTATGGGAATTCTGGAAATGCTTGGCATCCAAGTGGGCGGGGAGGAGGAGCATCAAATTGGCATCATGGTGCCAGGGAAAGAAATTCTACGTGGCACTCAGAAGAAACAGGTCATTTTTCTGGCTGGAATTCCAAGAGTTATGGAGGAAACTGGAAACCAAATCCTCATGGTGCAAATGGCTGGAATTTTGGAAGCTCAGGAGATTTGTATTCATCAGAGCCAAGTAAATACAGTAAGGAAAGGTACTCATGGCAGCGGCCAGAGAAAGGCGATGTTCTGCCATACAGAAATCGAAGAAATAGGAGTGACCTTCTTGATTTTACTAGTGATAAGCTCGCTTCTGAGGGGGCATTGGATTTTGGTACATCGAAACAACCAGAAAGCAAATCTTCAAGAGCCAGTGGAAAAAGTGTCAGTCCTTCCAGAGATAAAACATATCGCTGGACTCCCTACCCATCCCAGAAAACTGCAGAGCAGCAGCCGCGGTCTGAAGATAATGTTTCTAAAACTTCGGATAAAATGGATTCTGTACTTACGCCTCTTACTGATTCATCAATGAAAGGAAAAACCTGTGAAGCCAATGTTAGCCTTTCGAAACTTAAAAGACACGAAGCATCTTCCCCTTCTAGTGGAACCTCAGATCACCTTGATTCTTGCAAGGTGACGAAAGACTGTTCCAGTGGTGAAAAGCCTGACAAAGATGATAGCAGAAGTAATAGGATGCCATCACTGAAATCCCCTCTTCTGAATATCACAGATATGAAGTTATCCTTGACAAAGCAAGACACGAACAATCTCTTAAAAAATGTCAGGCTTCTGTTATCCTCAACAAGTGGCGAAGAGCAGAATCATTTGAATGCAATGAACTTGGAAACAAACAGTTTCTCCTCTTATTCATCAAAGCTGCATGGTGCTTGTGTTGGTAACTTACAAGACAACAAAGATGTGCTCGGTAGCAATCTTGGAGAGCCCATTGATAACTTAAGTGAAGCAGAACAAAATCCCAAAGATGTTCAGCCCAACCATTCCTTGCGAAATGCTCCCTTAAGCTTTTGCAAAGATACAAGTGACCAGAATAGGGAAGAAACTGGGAAAGCATTGCCAAAGAAGGAGTTCAGACCAGATTCATTAGAAGATATGAGTGGTGATGATTTAATGGGAAGTGAGAAGTCAGAAGCGAGAGTTGAAAAGTTGGATTCTTCTGTTAGTTCTTGTTTACCCTGTGACACTCCCGAAGGTAAAACTGCCATCTCTGAAAAGGAAGATGATGAAAAGCCATCTCCTTCAAGTATTGCTTCTGCTGGGCTAAAAAATTTTACGTTTCGGCTAGAATCCACAGTTTCTTCATCAAGCAGTCAGGACCGTTTGCACGTGGATTTGAAAACCTCACAGGATGGGGAAGGGAATGAAGAGTGTGTCAAGTCACATGATCAATTTGAAATGGAAGGTTTTGAAAATCCTTCAGATAATGAGCTCCAAAAAGGAGGAAGCCAGTCAGTAGGCCTCCTTCTTACAGATTTAAGCAAACTTGGCCTGCCTGCTTCTCTGCAAAGAGACCTGACACGGCATATCAGTCTGAAGAGCAAAGTCGGAACCCATCTCCCAGAGCCCAACCTCAATAACGCACGTCGCATTCGGAATGTCGGTGGCCATCGGAGAAGTGAGACAGAGAAGGAGTCGGGGCTTAAACCTACCCTCAGGCAGATTCTTAGTGCTTCCCGGCGAAATGTAAACTGGGATCAGGTCATCCAGCAGGTAACCAAGAAGAAACAGGAACTTGGCAAAGGTTTACCAAGGTTGGTAGCTTTGAGATCTAACCATGCCTCTCAGGGCACGTTGAAGGGGGAGGGTTGTTTTTTTCCACATCTGAAATGAACTCCAAAATCCTAAAACGAAGAGCTCCTAATGAAGCTTGCTATGCCATGATCTTTTGCAGAGTTTTTGAAAATAATGCATGTTTTTTGCAAATAATACAGAGTTTTTATTATTGATTGATGCTATGAATGAATATCTATCCATAGGTAAGTAAAAGTAATCTGCTCAGAAAAGATTCTGATCAGTTCATCATGGTGGCTTTACTATCTGAATGCAAATGGCAGCAATATACTTTCTTTTCAAGTTCTAGTAATGGAAGAATGTAAAAATGCAATCAGGATGAGAACCATGCTGTGACAGTTGCCTATTTCCTCATTTATTCAGGACTGCAAGAAATGCTTGCATTGCTGCAAGCAGTGTCAATGCTCACTCTTCATTTGTTAATATTTTATCTGATACGCAGTTTGCTTTTGTATTTAAGGAAGCAATTATATAATACTGCATTTTTGAAACTTTCTTTAAACCTGAAGTATTTGAGGTGTCTTGAACAGATGTCACATTTGATTATTCTAAACCTTGGTTTGGAATAATTTATAATAACGTGATTTCTGACTTGAAAATCATGCTGTCAGTTCTTAGCCACTAAATTTGGTTATGTGATACACAGAAGATATTCCACTGCCAGGTGAGGTAAAAAGCACAGAATACCAGTGTAATGACTTGCCAGATCTCTTAAAGCAATAATGTGCATTTGGGGAAGGGGAGGCTTCTCGCTATGTGTAGCAGGCTTGTAACTTTTTTATTTATTTTTCTTTTTATTTTGTTAAAGGTTTGGCATAGAAATGGTGCCGCTTGTTCAAAATGAGCAAGAGGGTCTAGAACTCAGTGAAGAATCTGATCTGTCTACTCTAGAAGGATTCCAGTGGGAAGGGATTTCCTTAGCAGTGTCTGGCTCGGCCAGAAAACGTAGCTTTTCTGAAAGCAGTGTCATAGCAGACAGAAATCCTTCTGCTTATAGCTTTTTCAGTGAACAAGCCAAAATAAAAGAAAGTGGGCAAAGGCAAGTAATTGCAGCCAGCCACTCACATCACATAACATCTGGATATGAGGCAAGCACTGACGTTGAGGCTGATCAGAAAGGGGAGACACCGTCTCTTGCTTTGTCACCTTTTATGTCTGAAAGAACTGAGGCTAGCGGGAGAAGTCACAGCCTACAGACCACCTCTGAGATCACAGGCCTCACAAAACAAGACCAAGAGAGCCCAGAGAAGAGAACACCACTTCTTGAAAAACAAAATGTTCTAGAGATCTCAGAAGAAAATCGTCCAGCTTCAAATAGTGCTGCACTTCTTGCAGTGTCTAATAACATAGATGCAGCTACAGACAGTAGCTGCACATCTGGTACTGAACAGAATGACAGCCAAGGAATTGGAAAGAAGCGAAGAGCAACTGGAGTAAGTGTGCAATTCTGTCCAGCTTTGGTGTGCTGAAAAGGTTCTTTCCCTGTCAATGGTCATTCAGCTTTGGAATGATCTGTGCAAGGAGGACTTTCCCCATCTGATTGTCTTGTACATTGATAACATCAAATTCATTTACTTATTTGACTTAATTTTCTTTAAGAATCTTTTCCATTTCTGCTTTCATAGTGCAGGACTTTTGATAATTTTTTGTAATTAGTAGGAATGACAAATGCTCTTTATTTGAATTGGTACCTGGTGTACTATGTTGGTAAACAAGAGCTGTTAAAATATTTCTGTGGAAGTACTTGGTTTTGTAGCAAGAATCTCGGTGTTTCACAACACAATTTAAATGGAAGCTAGCCGGTAGTAGAAATTTGTTTTCCTTAGATGTTCCTGGTTTTATGGTTAAGCAAGGAAATAAAAACATTTTTCCAAAATTATATACCTAAAAATGATATCCTTAAATCGGAATTAGTTTCACAGTCCGATCTTAGACCTTTATCCAAAGGTTAAAAAAAATCTTTTGGATCAATTTCACAAAATGGTTTTGCAGAAAGCAGTAATTTTAATTCCTCACTTTTTAATCTTCTACACACTTTTTAATCTTCTACAACTGTAGAGCAGAAACTCTGACTCAAGTGTAGTCTTAAACATCTGAGCAAGAAGAAGGCTATTGGCTTATTTAATATTTCTTCCTAGCTGAGATGAAAACATGGCACCCTGTTGTCCTCCCTCTTTTAAGAGCAGAGCAAAGGATGAGTTACATAAGAATGTGCAAAAAAAATTGTGTGTTCTCTGTGTATACAACTAATAGTTGAAAAGACAATGGATGTTTGACTTCTTGATTTAGGCAAAATTGTTCTTGTTACTTGTTAATAGATGATTTTACTTGCAGGAGGGATCTTCTCCTGAAATCCCTAGTCTAGAAAGAAAGAATAAGAGAAGAAAAATCAAAGGTAAAAAAGGTGAGTGAATATCATACGCGTGTGCATCTGGTATAACACCCACTAGTATTTGGACTTGGCTGGAGTAGTAATTCCTTAACATTACTTTGCTGCTTCTTGGGCTTTTACTGAAGTTTGTAGTGTGGACTGCTCACAAATCTGCAACACATTCTTCTCTGAAGACTTCTATATTAATTTGTCATAAGTTATTCCTAAGAGAAGGGTGTGTGCACCCTTTCTGCCTGCAGTTCATACTCCTGATTGTACAGATGGGACCTTTGCTTTCCCCTGTGCAGGGTAGTGAGGTTTGTTGCCTCTTTGGATGGAAGTTCTAATGGAGAAGTCCCCATCTAACTCCCTTCTAATTGGCCATGCAGCTCTCCCTTTCTAATTCTGGGTGGTCTCACCAGAAAATTTGTACTCTGCATAATTTTGTCTGTGTTCTGTTTTTGACATCTCTGGCAATACTTTTTATGCTTTTACTGTCCTTAGTGGCAATGAGTGTGGAATGCCTTGCTCCTTTCTGCTCCTGACCAAAGACAATTATTTTTTGGCATTAGACAGATCTTTCTCAAACATGCCTAAAACATTTGCATCACCATGTCTCCAAAGGAACCATCCGTGTTTT
The DNA here is from genome assembly GCA_013398855.1 of Mohoua ochrocephala. NCBI lineage: Eukaryota > Metazoa > Chordata > Aves > Passeriformes > Acanthizidae > Mohoua > Mohoua ochrocephala. The sequence continues at coordinate 192,934 of VZTA01001030.1, forward strand.
TGGCAGAATATTTTCTTTGGTAACTAAACTTTTGCTAGGAGCTTTGGGCTCCAGAAGATGGCTTTAAAATGTACCATTTATCTTTTTTTCATTATTAATTTGTAGTAAGATTTGTTTGTAATGCAGGGCAATAATATGAATCTTCTGTGGGAATGAATATTTCACTACTTGAAAATTTTATCAGCCTCTGTCTTCAATGACCAGTGTCTGTTGTAGAGACTGATAACACATTTTACTTAGTAAAATCTCTTTCCCATTACTTTGCTTTCACAGGATTGTTATTGTAGTAAATCTGCTGAAGGAAACTGTAACCTGAATGCAATTAAGCAGTGCCCAAATGGAAATTTAATTTGTTTGGAGAATCTCTGTAATGGCAGGAGTCTCGAGGAGGGATAGGAGGATCTTTTACTGTTACAGTGGTCAGAGACTCTTTCTCAAGAGATTGCAAACACCAGTCTCATGGCCCAAAATGATCTTGAGTAGTAAACGAGGAGAAAAAGAATCCAATGATAAAAAAACAAACAGCTCTTCCTTGGCTTTTGCATTCACTGAATAATTTAGATGTTGTTTAGCTTAAATTTGTCTTTGCCTTTTTGATTACATTAATAGCAGGTATGTGTTTGTACTTCTTGTATACATGTACTTCAAGAAAAGATCTTTGTGGAAGAGAATTACTTCATTTATTTAAACTAAATCAGTGCTGGCAAAGCTGTGATGGAATTAATTACTAGAGTCAAGGTTGAGATTCCTTAGCGAGGAATACTTGACTTTGCCCTTCTTCCATGTAGACGTGGCTAGTCCTGTGCATAAATACTCCTTTTCAGCTTGTATAATTATCGATGCTTGAATGCTTGGCCTAATTTACGTGACTTTTCCATTCTGAGGTGGTATTATTTATTGTGATATCACAAGTGATGTATCTTAATGTATTGTTCAATACAATTGGACGCTACATTTCATTTCTTTTTCAGAACGTTCTCAGGTAGACCAGTTGTTGGCTATTTCTCTGAGGGAAGAAGAGTTAAACAAGTCCCTGCAGAGTGTGGACAGCAACCTCTTGCAGGCGAGGGCTGCCCTGCAGGCTGCCTATGTTGAGGTTCAACGGTTCCTTGTGTTAAAGCAACAGGTAACAGTGGGCTTTGGAATTGTCTGAACTAGAAGTCAGCAGCATGAAGACCTGCCTATTAAATCAGTGGGACTGATATAAGCCACAATCTATGTTGCAGATAACCATGGAAATGAGTACACTGAGAAGTCAGAGAATCCAGATCCTGCAGGGGCTACAAGGTACAGGATACCATAGGATTACAACAGTGGAATGCTTACTCTCATATTCTTTGAACTCAGAATCTTTTAAAAACTGCATTTAACTCAAATCCGCTCATTTAAGCTGCAATAAAATTGTAGACTTTCTAAATGAGGCCTTTATTGCCAAGTGTGAACTGTCAGTTTAGATAGTTCCCTCTAGTGGCTTTTTTTCAAATTTTTCTCTTCCTTGACTGTGTGTCTACAAGAATGAGCTCTTGGCACTACTAAATTTTATGGTAAATACAAATATTTTTGTTCTGTTATTTATTTATTTGTTTGTTTGTTTTGCCATTAGAAACATACGAACCTTCTGAACTCTCAGAGCAACTTTCCTGCAGTGTCCTAACTGAGAGACAAAACAGCAAATCTCAAATGGCAGCTGACTTAACTCCTTCAGGCTCTGTCCTGCCCCTTTTGGATACTTTGTCTTCTTCTGTACCTCCACGAGGAGCTTCCGTTCCTGTAAACATGCCATCACCATTCCAGTCTTCTGGCAGTACACCTTGCAATACTCCTGACTCCTCGGTACAAGTTAAACGAGAACCTGTGTCTCCAAAAGGCACAGAACAAAATGTGAATTCTGTACTCCAGAGCTCTCCATGTGCTCCACAAACTGAAGAGGTGGAGCAGAATGATGGTATTTGCAGCTTTACTTTGTTTTAAGATAATTAGCTTTAAGGAAAATAAGGAAATTATTTTTTTTCCCCAAAAGAATGTAAATTGTGTCTCAGCCTGCAGTCTGTCAGGTAGGGGTGAACTCTGATTAACTTGTGTAGGACTTTCTCGTTTTGCTTTGGAAATAGAACAAACATGAATTTGAAGGTTACATCCTCTTAGAATAACTTAGTCAACTAAAAAACTCCAAAACCAACACAACCCAGAAAACCCGAGAATCTCCTCTATAATTTTTGTCTTCTACTCTAATGAGCATTGGTAGCGAAAAAATCTGCCTACAAAGGAAAAATGTGTGCCTGAAAATATTTTTTAAAAAATTACGAACAGCTACATTGAGATTATTCTGTATTCTTCTTGGGCTCTGCTGGATAAACACAAAGAGTATAATTTGTAATATTAGAAATAACAATCCATCTTCTTCTGATTGGATGTTAGGCACTGTTCACTCATGTGAGGGATGTGGGAGGGCTAGCGATGGTTTACTTTTATCTGTAGGAGAAACTGCTGAATTAATTGAACTACTAATGGGAGAGCTCCTGCCTCAACAAAGTGAGATCTTAATGACTGCAGCTGAAATAGCTAACTCTTTATTTAGACAGTTTAAATCCCATAAAAGTTGTGTGCTGTAGTCTGTGGTCAAAGGCTTAAATGCTACTGGTAGTTTCCACTGCAACTTGCTGCTATGACTGAAGGAAAAAACTGAAGATTAAAACCTTAATCATCCCCTACTTTCTTAAGAGCCTGTGAAGTCAAGCGGGGTGACTCTAATGACAGTTGTTTGTCTGCCATAACAATGTCATTTACCCAAACTTTTAACTTCGATAATTTGAGAAAAACATTCCTAAGATTGATCCTTGTTAGAGATAGCCAGCACGATTTTTTTCTCCTCCAACTGAAGTGGAAAATACTATTGGAAAAAGCCACATTCTACTTTTCTAAGCATTTTTCTTCTCAAGCATGAGATGAATGTTGGCCGAATTGAAGTTTAGACTTCTTTAATTACAAGAATTTGATTTTTTTTTCCTTTTTTCAGTTTGTTTCAGATGTAGAATTACCTAAGTGGTATTTTTTGTGCTTTTTTTTAGTCGCCATTGCATTTTCTGTATTCCACTCTGTTACATACATTAATGTAGTATTGTGAGTTTTGCTTCATCTCATTTTGGTGGATCTGACAAGGAACGTGAAGCTCTTGGGGTATTCACTAAAGTAAACTTGGGGCAGGGGAAGAATCAGCTTTTGTGTTTGTTTCCACTGTTAAGACTCAACTTTCAGGAAGCCTTTCCTTTGCTTTCCTTTTTTTTTATTGGCATATGCTGTACTGTTATGCTTAAACATCAGTGAAATTTTGATTTTTATTTGTATCAGTGTCATTTTTATTCTCAATTTTCCAATTCTAAGGAAAGATTTAGTGATCACTAGCTGCAATGGCATGAAGTGTCTTGCTTGCAGAATCTTGAGACTTCACAACAGAGAAGTTGAAGACGTTTTCTATTTTTTTCTTATGAAGATGAACCTTCAGGGTATAGCTACATTTATTACTTAAATAATTACTTTAGAAAGCTCTTAATCACATTAGCATATTTTTCCGTTTCTTACAAACTTATTTCTGACATATTAAAAGCAAGAATATTCTTTTTATGTTCATGTGTCAAATTACCATCTTTTTGGTATTGATGAACTTTTATAGGTGCTACATTTAAAATGAGTTTGCCATCAGATAAATTTAGTAATTTGGGGGTAAATAAGCATTTACCTTCAGGTAAATTCTTTAATTTGAGGAAGAGGAATCCTCTCTGAGGCATACTGTTTACTTTTTGGGGTTGCACATTTAGCTTGTCAGCTTCCCTAGGAGGTTAGCTCAGCCGTGCTTTGAGGGAGTTGATTGCATTTGGTTTCCCCTGAATGCCAGCAGCGTGTCCCACCTGTGGAACCTGAGTGACTCTGTTTTCTTGCATTGCCATGGTGATTTCCTACTTCTTTTTCTAACACCCTCAGCATTCCAAGTGCTGAGAATTAATAACTTTTGGGTTTAGAAATTTAATTTTAAGTTGCTGGTTACTATTATTTTCCTTAATTGGTTGTAAACTGACCAAGTTACTTCCTTCCCTTTTCCAGTGGGAAATGAGTGACACATGATATTAGAGGCATATTCACAATTTAAGGTCTTGTGTGCCTTCTTCCCAGTATAATTCAACACAGTAACTCGTTCATACTTCCATCTAAGCATTCATTTCTTCCATACAGAGGGTTTTCTATCAGGTTCTGCAGTTGTGCATGACAGTTATGTGTCCAGGGAAAAACGTCTTTCCATTGATTTACTTTAAATCCAACATATCCTGTGCTGTCAGCAAGTTCTAGTTTTATCTTGAATTCCCTATCTGAGGAAGGTGTGGGTGAGATGTTCTCATTGTAGCTCTTTCTAGTTGGATGTGTAATTCCAAAGCGTCAAATTTGTCTTGTGATGTGTAATGTGGTTTTGGCCAAGCATTACTGTAGATTTACTTTGCTGGCTTCTGAGAGCCAGCTGGAAGAGGGAGGTGTTTCAAATACTGCCAACTTCCCATTTGCATTGCGGGATCCCACCCCAGAAATGCAGTGAACTTGAAACATCCTGTTCTGGATTGTAGTTATTGCAAGTGCAGCTGGGGACTTTTAGGGTGTGGGAAACAGCTGTGAGATGCTGCCCTTAGTCTGTCTCAGCTGAGAGGTGGGATCATTTTCATATTAATTCAATCAACATTAAATGACGGGGAAGGTGTGTTTACCCCATTGCAATAGTCCACACTAAACTAACTAACTAAAGCCTACCCTCATGGCTTACATTGCTGCTATTCCCAGGATAAAGGTGCAGTGCTGCAGAGTGGGTTGTGCGTGACTGTCTACCTTGAATTAGGTCCAAGTAACTTGGTAGAAATAACTGTGTGTAATAGCTGTAATAATTCATGTGGGTTAAGCACAAGGTTTTCAAACTGTGTCACTGAACAGCTGAGTCGTTCTTGGCATGCATTGGTTACTATCATTTCTACAGCAGCTGTGACAGCTGGTAAGGGAGCACACAGAGAGAGGTGGTAGCATCTTAAGTCAACAATGTAGGATTCACCAAAGATTGCCAGAACTTTAATAGCATATAGCCAGCCAGCAGCTTGAATGATGTGCCCCATTCCTTTATTTCGATGTACATGGATAAACATTTTATTCCCCAGTTATGTTTTTTAAAGGCTGGATAGCTGACTGAAATAGCAGATCTGCATGAGCACATAGTTTTCAACATGTAGGAATGTGTACTTTACATGCACAATTAAGTGTAAACAGAAAATACAGGGAGAGACACTTTGCATAAATAGTTATTGCTGTACAGATTGAATGTAACACTAGCCTGTTTTCTTTAGAGGAGACCAACCAGGAAACTTCGGTGTATCCGGTTATCACTGCAGCCATATCCCTATCAGAGCTGGCAGCTTGTTTCCAACACACTAATCAAGATGTCCACAAGCCTGCTGCAGACAAGGGACAGTCTGGACTTCCTGAGAACACTTCACCTCATTCAGTGTCTGTTTTCAGCAAGAGCGAAGCAAATGATACAGTTGCTGAAAGATTTTTACTGGATCAGTGTAGCACTTCTCTTTCAAAGCATTCTGTCCTCCTAGAAATGCCAATGGATAAAACTCCCAAATTGTCAGCAGAACCGTCCGAGCAACACTTGGCAACCGCTGCAGCCCCAGCGGAGAAGGGGAATAGAAGGAGGAGAAGGTTAAGGAAGAAGAAGACTCTGAGGGCAGCCCATGTGCCAGACAACAGCGATACAGAGCAGGATATGATTGACTCCAAGCCTGTCCGGAAAGTCAAGGGCGGAAAGGTTCCTAAAGGAGAAAAAGTTACTGCATCTACTCCTCCAAGAGAGGAGGGTGGAGTTCCTGCTCACGCAGCAAGAAACAAAGACGAGAATGATAGTGATGCTTCCCTGGAACTAGTGGAAGTTTCAGCACCTCCGTGCGAGGTGGTTGATGTTGGTTCATCAGAGTCAGAAGACGAGAAACCGGACAGTCCATCAAAGAGGGATTCATGCAACTCTGTGGATCAAGCAGTCCTAGAGGCATCTTGCTCAGGTTATGATGAAGTGAGCTCCACCAGTGAGATTGGCACAAATTATAGGAATGATGGGAAAAGAAGGTGAGATTATTGTAGACTTCTCAAAAGTAAAATTATTATATAGTATTCATAAAAGGCCTCTCTTTTTTTCTCTTTCTTTTTTTTTTTCCCCATTCAGAAAGTCTTACATCAATGACTTCAGGAGTGAAATAAAAAGGAAAATAAAAGCTGACTTGGCTTTTTTTGTCAACAAATGAATGTGTCTTGTTACCTACTAATTTTTCTTAATACAAGAAGAGGGCTGCCCAGTTTGGTTTTGAGCTTATCTGTCACAGCATATTTTCTACTGAGTGCAGAGTCTTGTGTTTTGGACTATTACTTACTCCAGTATTTTGTCTGAAAATGAACATGCAAAGTGCAACGTCACTGCTGTTTATTTTTGTCTTACAGTGTGACTGAGACACAGACTTCTATATCATCCCTAAGAGGATCAAAGAACTCCTCAGGTATATCTTTTAAGCTTTCCTTCTGATGCTTTGTATGTAGTATCTTGCAGGACTTTGAGTTAAGTCTTGATCAGCCTGCTTCCAATTCCATGGGGGAATTTTGCCCTGAAGAGAAAAGCTTGCACTCAGAACTGAAGTGGGAAGTGACATGTACTCCCTTACATCGTCTTGCATTGAACGCTTTGTGTCTTGACTCCTCCACGTCTCCCTGCCCCTTCCACATGAATGCTACTGCTCTACAGTCTCTGTAGAGCTCTAGCACAAGCAATAATACAATCTCTTTTACATTTTAAAGATATTTCTGGACTTAGTGTTGTATGAAGGTCTTTTTAACACTTTATGTTGCCCTCTGTCACATTCACAAGTCCCACTGGAATCCACAATGAAATTTGACTTAAAGGTTCTGAGCCCATGAAATAGTTCTGCTGGTTGGCAGTACAAACCACAGCAGGGTGTTTTCTTGATGGTGTTCCCATAGTCAAAAGTACACATGTCTCTGTCCTACAGAAGTGTCTTCGGAGCCAGGTGAGGATGAAGAACCTACAGAGGGAACCTTTGAGGGACACTTGGCTGCAGTGAATGCTATTCAGATTTTTGGGAATTTGTTGTATACCTGCTCAGCAGACAAAACAGTTTGTGCCTACAATCTCGTTGTAAGTAAGGTTGTGGGAATGGTGTTACATTAATTGCAATCACAAGGTTGTCTTTTGTAATGCTTTACTGTGTAGTAAAGGAAGCAGTTGCTTTTTCAAGCACATTTATTTTATACTATTCCTCTCTTCAAACCTCTCTTCTCCGCCCTCCCCAACCCCTTCTCCCTGTGATAGGGACAGGGGGAGATAGATTGCCACATGTATCCTGATTTTTTTTAGCTGTCCTGTCCTGTTCTGTTAGGTGCATATCCCAAGAGGTATTATGGGCCTTTATGCTGACAGACTCTATGCTTTCCTTTTTAGAGCAGGAAGTGTGTGGCCATCTTCGAAGGACATACTTCAAAAGTGAACTGCCTTCTGGTCACTCAGACGAATGGGAAGAATGCTGCACTCTACACTGGCTCAAGTGACCACACTATCAACTGTTACAATATCAAGGTACTCAAACTCTCTCTTGATTTACATATGCTGCATTTTTATGCAAGTGTTTCTTTACAGATATAAATTTTAAAAGCCTTTTAAACCCGTATGATCTGGACATGAACACCACTTCATACCTCATTAGAGTAGTGCAGGGAAAAAAAGAAAAAACCACAAATAAATATCCAACCATTAACTGATTTACTACCCTAATCTTTTGGCTAGCTTGTCAGTAGAGTTTTTGCCAGAACAGCGTGGCATGATCCCAAATGTTGGGAATACCAAAGTGCGGGATAGTTGTTTGGTCATGAATCTTGCTTGTATTCCTGTATTTCTAACTTCATTGCTTATGGAAGGCACTGCTCTCTGCTCTATCTGTAGAGCAGCCATAGAGAGAACAGGTGTCTGTTGTGCTGAGGGCAGGTGAAAGAGCAGACTGAGGCTTCCTGAAGCTGGCTTTTTGAGGATAAATGATAAAAAGGCTTGTCCCACCTGTGACTTGAAGGACTGGAAAGCAAGTACCTGCTTCAGGGAGCAAACTGCCAGAGGTTTTAAACCCTTAAGTTCCTTGTGGGGAACTTAATGGGGAATCCTCAACTGTGTAACAGATGGTTTTCATATGTGTGTATATATGTAGTCAGTAGTTTATATTTCTATACACATTAGAGGTTGTGACTAGAATAAAGTGTTTAGGGTTATAAGTGGTTGCTGAAGTGCAGTGAGGCCTTAGAGATGGTCCTGATTAAAATGAGGATCAAACTGCCATGTGACACCAGACTTTCCCATGTTTTTCTCCAGTTCTGTTGGTTTAAAAAGTGAAAATCATCATTCATTTCAGGCTCTTTTCCTTAAATTGTATTCAGTTAATGAAATCTTTAAATACTTCTTTCCATTGCTAGACCAAAGAGCGCATGGAACAGTTTAAATTGGAAGATCGAGTGCTCTGTTTACACAGTAGATGGCGGATCCTTTATGCAGGTCTTTCAAATGGCACTGTGGTTACTTTCAGCATAAAGGTTAGTTTGTTTAAATATTGGCACCTGAAAGCCTATTGTGATGCTGTTTCTCTCCTCTTTGTGTTTCTTTCCGTTCTTTATCTACAGTAGTAAAAGTATTTGTAATGAAAGCATTTTGGTATAAATGGTCACTGTTGGCCCCTTTTGGGTGTTTATTTTGTCCATGCACGAAGCTGTCCCATCTCCCTGTCTCTTTGTTTACCTTTCTTTTAGGTACTGTACTGTTATGTTTTTCCTTAAGGTTCCTCCTGGTCTACATAACATGAGGAGTTATTTCCTTGATTTGGAAACTTAATTGTTAAGATGCAATTGTTACCACTGCTATTTTGTGTGTTACTAAACTGAAATCCGTTGCTGTAACAAGCACAACACAAAAAGGACTCAATAGTCTTGTCAATGTCAGAGCAAAATTTTAATTCTTAAATACCATTTCTTTCTTCCCCCACCAGAATAATAAACAGCTTGATACCTTTGAATGCCATGGCCCCAGAGCAGTGAGCTGTTTAGCCACAGCTCAGGAAGGAGCACGGAAGTTGTTGGTAGTGGGCTCCTATGACTGCACCATCAGCGTGCGAGACGCGCGGAACGGGCTGCTTCTCAGAACCCTGGAAGGTCACAGCAAGACTATTCTCTGCATGAAGGCAAGTGTCTCTGAAAATACATTTTGGACAAAGAATGCTTAAAATGATGAGCAGATTCTGATAGGAAGTAGAGGATTTCTCTATTTTAAATTCTAAAAACTGAGCAATTTGGTAGGGAAGTTGTCTCTGTTTGGCTGCCATATTTCACGTCCCCAGCTGCCACATCTATGTCTGTGTTTTGAACACTTCAGGAATAGTGATTCCATCACTTCTTTGGGCAGCCTGTTCCAATGCCCGATCATCCTTTCAGTGAAGAACTTTTTCCTAATATCCATTTTAAACTTCCTCTGGTGCAGCTTGAGGCTGTTTCCTCTTGTCCTGTCACTTGTTGGGGGTTAGGAGCATCATTTTTCTTACATGAGCAGCATATAAGTACGCAGCACGTCCCAAATTTCCAGGAAACATTGGGCTTTACTGTGCACGTGCAGAGCGGCATTCTGCATTCAGTTTGCTCGGTCCCTGATTTGCTGCTGAGCTGTCCGTGAGAATAATCCATAGGTAGGATGAGTTACTCTGGAGGGCTCCAAGTTAACAGCTTCTTATGTCAATTGTGAAGTGTCAAAAATCACTGTAATACATTTTCTAGCTCTTATGTGAAAAACTCAGTGCATGCTTTTTCCTTCATACTCTTGATTGATTTTAAGGCTCTCAAATTTAGAAAATATTACAGTACAACTTTAAACTGAACAGTGTCTTAATATTTTGCTTGTCCATTTGTCTGTTACAAAATATAAAAACTTTTTTTTTGTTGTAAGGTTGTGAATGATCTGGTATTCAGTGGCTCCAGCGATCAATCTGTCCATGCCCACAACATTCATGTAAGTCTCCTATAGAAAGATGGAATGACTTTTGCTATTAAGGCACTGAATTCCTATGCTATAAAGTCAGTTTTTCCAGAATATTTGACTGACTGCTGGGGCAGATTGCTTCCAGAAAAGGAAGTCTCACGATTTTGTGAAATGTGACTATGCACTATAGGTAATTCTGGAGGCATGAAGAGGCTACATAAATGGGCTGACTCTTATCACATGATAGGCAATGCCTTTTTATCTGGGCATCTTGCTTTTGCAGATATTACTACAAAAATACGGAAGGGGTTCAGAGAAAAGCCATGTGAGATATTCTGGTGGGGAAAAAGTTTCTTTATTACTGGAAGAACTTGAGGAACACTGTGTTCCAAGCTAGATGGTTCAAAAGCTGTCGTATTGTCATGAATGCTTTGTCTCTACCATTCTCTCCCTCTTTTACACCGTCTTCCCTCAGTCCTAGCAGAAGCATTCATGTAGCTATGCAATAAGTTAGATTAAGAAACTTATCAGAGGGAAATTGTAGTTGACAAAAAAAAAGTAAATTTCTGTGTATTTAGCTAAATTTGCTAACTGGTCCTAATACTAATAGCATGGTACTAGTTTCAGGATGGGTTGGAATATGTAACTAATGATGGAAACGGAATCACAGAATCAATTAGGTTGGAAAAGACCTCTGAGATCATAGAGTCCAACCTCTGACCGAACACCACCATATCAGCTAGACCATGGCATTGTCAGCATCCAGTCTTTCCCTAAACTCTTCCAGGGACAGTGACTCCAACACCTCCCAGGGCAGCCCGTTCCAAAATCTAATCACCTTTTCTGTGAAGAATTTCTTCTTCGTGTCCAGCCTCCCCTGGCGCAGCTTGAGGCTATTTCCTCTTCTCCTGTCGCTGGTTGCATGGGAGAAGGGGCTGACCCCCATCAGGCTACACCCTCCTTTCAGGGAGTTGTAGAGAGTGAAAAGGTTTCCCCTGAGCCTCCTCTTCTCCAGGGTAAACAACCCCAGCTCCTTCAGCCACTTCTCATTACACATGTGCTCCAGACCCGTCACGAGTTTCGTTGCCCTTCTTTGGACTCACTCCAGCACCTCAATGTCCTTCCTGAACTGAGTGGCCCAGAACTGGACACTAGCATTCGAGATGTGGCCTCACCAGTGCCAAGTACAGGGGAAGAATCCCTGCCCTGGTCCTGGTGGCCACACTGTTCCTGGCACCGGCCAAGATGCTATTGGCTTTTTGGCCACCTGGGCACACTGGTGGCTCATGTTCAGAAGCAGGAGAGAGAACTTTACACAGACCTGTGCATTTCTGTTGTGCTGGAGCGGCTCCATGTTAGGATGGGCAAATAAAAGGATAAGTAGTATTTGATCATAATCTGTGAGTGCCTTCACAGGGAATGGAAGTCTAATAAAGCGTGTTTCCATTTCTGAGTAGTGAGCATTGAAACTAGCTACCCTGTCTAGGTTAGGTAAAACCATTTTGTTCTTTTGTTTAAGAAAAACCAAACCCCTGTTTACCTTTGCTTTTTCTTGATGCAGACCGGAGAGCTGGTACGGATCTATAAGGGCCATAACCATGCAGTAACGGTTGTGAACATTCTTGGGAAAGTCATGGTGACAGCATGTCTGGATAAATTTGTTCGTGTTTATGAACTACAGGTAAGAAAACAGGTGGTTACTAATGGCATTTATCTAATATGTGTTAATTAATGATTTTGAAGTCAAATAGAAGTCATTTTTGTACTTGCTGGTCTCTAGCCCATCCCTCTCTTTCCTGTCACTCAGTATGTATAGTTGTCTCACCAGCCAAAATACATGGGTTTTAAAGAATATAACCTAAACCATTGTGTTAGAACCTGGGTTATTCCAAGACAATGATGGCTCAGAAAAGTGGGGAAATGTTAGTTTTGTCTGCTGAGAGAACGAGTGCTTAGTTGGACAAAAAGACTCCCAGAAGCAAAGTAAGCAAAAGTGAGCTTTCAAAGTAGCTGTGAAGTTTGGAATCCACCACAGCAGTCTAATTGCTACCAAGGAAACTGCTCTTGGAAGTATTATCCTTTACGTGTCTGTGAAAAATGGCTCTTACAAAATGTCATGTTATTAAGTGTCTGTTTCTGTTTCTTTCAAGTCACACGACCGCTTGCAAGTCTATGGAGGCCACACAGATATGATCATGTGTATGACCATCCATAAGAGCATGGTAACTCCCTTCTTTTCACTGGTCTTAAAGAGAAGGTTGTAATTGCCACAGGTGCATACAAGATGGTTTAATTTCTTCACATAAAGAAATCAACCTGCTGTTTGGCTGTAGTTCCAAGGTTCTTAGTCAAAAAATCAAGTTGCTGTAGCAGCTTTATATTTATGTGATATTATTATCTGGGGAAAAATCACCATTTAGCTTACTGTAGTCTTAAAACAATAGTTCTTTTTGCAGTGTTGAGTACAGTGAAGACTCTAGAAATAGTAAAATACTTCCACTTTTTCAAGTGTCAGTCCTGTTTGACTTTTAGTCAAGGGAATCACTCAGATACTAGAGAAAAACTTCACCCCCAGTCAAACCTCTAGTAACCTTTGACAGAACATAAACAAAGGTGTGCAATTGATTCAGGTGTACAGGTTCCTTCATTCATCTGCCCTGCAAGATAAATTTCAGAAGCACTTCTGGATAAATATTTCTTAAAATAGTCTTTAAAAGCACTTATTTGTCTGCATGTCTAGGAATTTGCTTGCAAAGCTTCTTTGGGATTGTAAAATGAAAGGTATAGTTGTGATCTGTAATAACAGAAAAGTTAAGTCCAAAGGGACAGATTTCCTACTAATTGGAATACATACTCTGCAAGCATCACAGCTCATGTGAGTCCAACCTGAGGCTTGAACTGTGCCCCAACAGTGGTCTGTTGTGGGCATTCTCAAATTGAAGAAGGGTTCACATATTAGAATTTAGTGATGAGAGAAAGGATCTGCATCAGTCTTTCTGAAATTCTGATGTTCGTCCACCCACTTCCTCTCCATCCTTTTTTGATATACATATAACTGGTTAAGTCCTGGAAATATATTCAACTTGACATTTACACCTACGTATTTTTTAACTTTAGTGGGATAGTACCATAACTTAAAGTTTTCTGAACTGTTACACACGTGACACTATCAACAACAGAGGTTATGGAAGCATTTCTTATTCATTCATAGGTTTTTGTGAACTATGAATGCAAATCTTAAAAGAATTTGGTTGTACCTATTTTTTAAATGTAGAAGCCTTGCATGCTGATATTGCATTGTTTTTACCTACACTGAAGTCTCCTTCAAAATTTTATTTCTTTTTTTTTTTTTCTTTTATTCCCAGCTTGCTTATCCATAAATGTTTCTTTTACAGATCTACACCGGATGCTATGATGGCAGTGTCAGAGCTGTGAGGCTTAATCTGATGCAAAATTATCGATGCTGGGTAATTAGCAAAATGTTTTTAGCCTTCCTTTGTTATTGAATTTTCTGGGGGTGGTCTCTACTCACTTAGTCTAGGGTAGCTTGACCTTAGATTTTTTATAATTCATTTTTTTTCTAAAGGTGTATGTACTTTTTAAAGTATATATCACTTAGGTATATATCACTAGTTTTATTTCTTGTTGACTTTGCTGTGTGTATATATATCTGTGTATAAATATATATATAAATAAATAAATATATATGCACTTTGGGGCAAGTTGTTAGTTTAAATTACCGTTCTTTCTGGCAGTTTTTAGATAGTGACCTGTAACTGCTTAAAACCAAAAACTTTGGCTGAGTGACATAGAAAAGCTGATTTACTCTGCTAAATAAGTTTAATTAAATTCCAAATGACTTTGTCACAGGTAAGATTAAACCTTGTAAAGGCTTAATTCCTCTCTTCCTCCTGCCATTCCTGTGATGGTCTAGCCTTGGCTAAAGGCAGGAAGAATTTCTGTAAAGCTGTAATTAAAGGAATAGAGACCATTGAAAATGGAAATGGAGTAAGATACAAAACTTACAGGCATGCGTGCTTACACTCTTGGAAGAATATTGTGAAATTGCAGGAAGAAAAGCATTAGCAAAAAATGTATTTCCCTGGCTTATTCTGGTGTGTTGTTTTTTCTACCAGTGGCATGGATGTTCACTGATCTTTGGAGTTGTGGACCATCTGAAACAACACCTGTTAACTGACCACACCAATCCAAATTTTCAGACCCTGAAATGTCGTTGGAAGAACTGTGATGCTTTCTTTACTTCCAGGAAAGGTTCCAAGCAGGTATGTGGTTGAAATAACATGGTTGTATTTGATAATATGAAGTACTTTATATTACCGCAATTGTGGGACTTGATCCTATTTCTCTTAAAAAGGGTTAAGTTTTTCTAGTTTTGGCAGGCTTAAGTGGCTGTGGTTACAGTCATCCAAAGCTAACAGGGTTCAATTCAGCCTGTGGCAGATGAGGAGTGCAGCTGTGACAGTTTGACAAATGGTCAATTTAAACCAGTTTGATCCTAAAATATTATATGGAAATGGTAGAATTCTTAAAATATTAAAGAAATTCTACTTGAGATATTAGGAAATTTTTTGAAAGAAAGATGTCTTTATAAGATGAACAAACATCTGCCTTTAAAAGGATAAAAACCTGTTTTCATTTTTATCCATCACTACCTCTTTCATTGTTGTTTATTTTTCACATGAGTTTGTTAGCAAAACCAGTCTTTAAATAAGTAGTGTGTAAACTTCTGGATAAAAGTTAGCACAGAAAGGGGAAAAAATGAAGGCATAAGAGTTGGATTAAGTGATGTGGAAAGGATTGGGGGATAGATGTAAGGAGGGCTGTTACCTATAGACTGATGGGTAAAATGTACATTTTAGTCCTTGGCAGTATAAATTGCCTTCCTTTGAATGCTTTCCAAAATATGGAAAGGATGGAAGTTTCTTCGAGAATTAACAAACAGTAGGAATCCTTAATTTCTCTTTAAGTGCTGGCTTTGGATATGATGTGTTTATTTAATTTACTCTTCTAATCAAAAAGGAAGCTGGGTTTTATTTCCCTGTAATGATGTGGTATGTGAAACACTTTATATATGTGATTTAATAGCTTGACAATGATATTATGTATCTTTTTAGAAGCTTTACGCCAAACAAATGTGTATTATCTAGAATGTCACTTTCACTAAAGTTTCTAGAATCTTTTGCAAAGTTTTTTGTGGGTTTTTTTGTGATGATTATAATGATTTTTTTTTTTAATTGACTTCTCTGGTTCTTTTCTAGGATGCTGTAGGACACATTGAAAGACATGCTGAGGATGACAGCAGGATTGACTCATGAAGCTTTTCACCTCCCACATTGGGAAGTAATTTTATATGTCATAATTATTCCAAATAACATCAGTTTCTTACTCCAGTCTTTCCTCTTTCTTTTCCTACTTGGAATGCAAAAACTGAGTGGGGCTGAAATGCATTGCTACGGAGACTGCAGGTTGTGTTGCACTCTGTAGAAATAAGGCTGGTAATTAAGACTTAGCCCAAGTTCTTGCAAGTTTTTAATTCATCGGTGGACAAGAATATTCCTTCCTCTTGTCTGCCTTGTTTTTTTGTTGTTTGTTTTTTTCAGGTGATTTTATTTGTTTTTTTAAGAAGCATAGTCTTTGGGATGTCCAAAGGGGTGTTGAGAACTTAGATTACAATAGGTGCTGCTGTTTGCAAACTCAGCTTGAAGCCTGTTATGTGTCTAAGACATGTCTGGTTCTGTTGTATCCAACTTTTTAGCTGATTTTAATAAAATTCTGCAAACCAGAATATCACAAATTCTAACAATGTAACCTGAATATCCAGTGTACGTTTTTACTTTCTTCATAAAAAGAAGAGTTATTTTATGGAGACTGGAATAAATTAATTTTTTAATGTTAATGGTAACTTATTTTTTATTCCTTGTGTAAAAATTGCTATAACTGGCACAATATATACAGTGGTAGATACCATACCTCTTGAGGTATTTTGTTTATTTTGAGGAAAGTGGTTATTTCTTGAGAGAGATGCCAGTAGCAGCAAAACAGCCAGAACAGTGGCTCTACTCACATGCTTTGCAATCTTAGTCTTTTTCAATATAGTCCCTTATGTGTGGGAAAGAAGTAAGTGGTGTCTGTTTTTCTTTTAGTTGAAGACCAGCATAACCACCACTGCTATCTTGATAAAACACCACAATTGGATTGCTGATTTTATATGGAATCGTAGTGACTGAGCTTTGCAGTCCCATATCCTCATGGCATAGCAAACCAAGAGAAATGCAAAGGCACTGTGTGTTTAAGTGCATCCTCTTTGGTAGTGTTTTGTTTCTGTCGTGAACTGGCTTAATTGGCTTGGGCTATATCAAGTTCACGAAAACTCAACTGGAAAGAATGGAGCAGGATTTTAAAGTTCTCAAGCTGAAGCTGAGGATACGAAATGCATATCCCATGTAAAAGTCTCGTTTCTACTAATGCACAGAAAGTACCACAGAGAGGCCAGTGCAGAAGGGAAGACTGTTTCAACTTGTCAGGATTCCCCTGCAGGTGTCCCTTGAGGGGGATCCCTTCACCTTGTGAAGTTCAGTGAAATGCACTTCTGGCACTTGCCATCCTCTCTCCCTTAATGACACTAATTTGGCAAAGAACCCTCTTAACATTGAGACTACTCTAGCAAGGAGCTTTGTGTTCACTTCTGCCTAACTTGCTGCTCAGGATAAAATAAGCAGAGGTTTTCCTAAGCTGTAAGAGAAGGTGAAGGCAGCGAACCGAGCTGCTTATGCACAAATCCAGCTCTTTTCCAAAAAAATTGAGCCGACTGCTTTTACTGGGTATCTTTTTCACGACCACTTTCAGACTTGTCAGCCATAGACCAAATAAGTTTTATAGCCTCATTCTTTGACTATAAAGAAGCCTTTTTAGGCCAAGAAAGTGAAGGATTGAGGAAAGCCCATGGATGTTCCACTGCCATCAAATCAAGGAGCTTCAGAGCCTTCTCTGGAGCACACTGGTTCTGTATTATCTTAGCAGACAAGCAGAATTGCTCTGACACTGATGAGTATTTTTTGTGGGACAGGAGTAAAATATGAATGAGATGCAGTAGCATCCTACTTCAAAGACATGGGAATCTCTGAGGTTCCAGTGCTTTTGTGGTGATTGGTTTTGTTTGTTTGCTTTTTATTAAGCTGTTTGTGGATAGCAAAAAGCCCCAGTATGTGGCTCAGACCTCAGGCTATTCTGAGGGTGTTTTTGTTTTGGATTTTGGGGGATGTATGTTTGTGGTTTTGGTGTTGGGTTTTTTTTTAATCTTTCTTTCTGTGGTCTGTGGATGAAGCAATTCAATAAAGAATCAAGTTTGGGGAAGTCTTTAAGCAGTGTAGATGTTTTATGATGGAGGGTATAATGCTCTGAAGTCTGAGAGCATTTGTTTGGGTTTTTTCATGGCCTAAAAGCAGAAGACTGCGTAATACTTAAACCATTTCCAAAAGTGTTGAAGTTCAGGAGTTCTTCTGGGAGTTTTTTGAAGCACAGTGAGGAAGCATGTAAGTGTGGCATAAACAACGTGGGTGTCCTGAGCTGTCCTTCATGGACTGTGCTGCCAGTGAAGGTGTGGAGGTGTGTCCCGAGGACAAGCCAGTGGGGCAGTAGTGGCATTCTGAAAAATGTGTGTGAGAGTAGATTTTGTCACTTCTCCCTTGTGATTCTTTACATTCTTTCAGCTGTTTTCCGGAACGTATAAAGAGCTTTCTCACTAGATGACGTTGCAACAAACACAGTTATTACACTTTATTTGCATTCCCATTTGCTTGTTAGGTTTATCTTTTCTAGTTGGTGGAAGCAGTCTTTCTTTTTGTGTGGTCCATGATATTTCCTTATCTGTCCTGAAAACAATCCTCCTGAAAAGTCTGGGCTCCTGAAGTCCAGCTTTGTTAGTGGTGTCTTTTGCTACTTTGTAGGTCATTTCAGATATATTGTAAGAATCCTAAAATGGGTAAGAGGTGGGAAAATAGCAGAGCTGCATGAGAGAGAAATTTTGCTTCATAAATTAGAAACTATTTTAAAAAATCCTCAGGGGTTCAGAGGAAAATGCTGTACTGCTTTGTTATGAGGATATCTTAAAAGGATTTGCTGTGAAGTTGTGCAGCTGTGGAAATCCCCAGGCTTCTCTGGAGTTATGTGGGGAAGTTTCCTATTTGTTCAGCTGGAATTTGGGGTGCAGATTTCACAATTGGCCATTTACTTCTTCTGGAGGCAATTGCTGAAGAGAGATGCCAAACTTATGTTTGTTTGTTGGTATTGATTAATGAGATCCTCTCTGGTCTTGCAACTTAGGGTTTTGGCTCCTGATATACCTCTAGTTGAAGAATGTAATAACTTTGGGAAGGTGGGCTGTTTGTGACGTTTAGCACAGTAATATTTGCATGAAAAGCAGTACTGCACATCTGAAGCCAGTTTCAGGACTATTTATTTTTGGTTTTGGTTTGTTTTTTATGCAAGTAAAAAGTTGTGGGTGGAAGAGTGAGTAGAGTGAGGATTTATTTTGCGGTTAGCTGTGGATTTTTTATTAGTCAAATGTTAAAAAATGAGTTCTGGACTTGCTATATGGCTGACTACATATGGCAGGCCCTTTAGGGGCCTTTTGGGATTGGTCTATATTGGTTTCTCCTTTCTCCTTCAAATTTCAGGGAAAAATAACAGCTATCTGGCCGTGCAAAACACTCTGGCCTAACACTGCTGCTTCTGTGTGTGGAAGGGGACGGAGGGAAAACTGCTGCATCCCTTGGTAGAAAGGTGCATTAAATATCCAGGCTTCTGCTTACCTTGTGTCACGTGTGAATTACAGGCTTTAAACATATTATCAGCACATAAGTTGGCTCCTGCAAAATGGCAGGAGCTTGGCTGTGTGGTGTGTTTGAAGTAGTGCAGTTCTTAATGCACATTTTCAAACAGTACAATCATGCTGGATCAAGGTAAATGATAACTGCAGACTTGCAGTAAATGGCAGGGGAAATGTTTTTGTTGGGAAAATATTTTTCCCTTAAGTTGAATTAAAACACAGGTACAGATGAATCTTGGTTTTCAGGCTTGTATGGTACTATAATTCAAGCAGTCTAAGTTGTCCAGAGTTGCAGAATATGTGAGGAAGGATGAGGAAACGGTTTCAGCTACTGTTTGTAAAATAATTAGTCCTCAAAGAGCAAACTGTGTAGGTATATATTCTGTTATATGCGCCTGCCAGCTTCTCAGATTTCATTTTGCTGTGATGTTAAACAGTCTTTTTGAAGAATGGAAGTGGAATAAAACAACTTGATTGAATATTTAGTAATTTAAGCTGTGTAGAACATGTGCACAGATTGATCATGGTTTTCTTCTCTCACTTTGGTACAAAGCTGTGAGTGTAATAATGAAACTTTACAAGGCAAAAGAAGAAATGAAAAAAAAATAAAGTTCTTTATATTGTTATGGTTTGTCTGTTTCTCCTTTGTTTTAAATACAATGATTCTTTCACAGGATTTGGTAGAACTTGACTTTGTTCTGGATTTTTGTCCTTTTTTATGAGGACTGGATAAAATCAGACAGGCCACTTTGAAGCTCCAGCACTGGCTGGAATGTTACAAGTGTGCAGGAATCTCAGACCTAGTCATTTGGCAGGGAAATGAAACTGTCCACCCAACTGGTGCCTCCAAGATGATGTGCTGCCTGCCTCGCTCCATGGCCCATTGCAAGGGAAGTTCTCGAGAGCTTGTTGGTAGTTCACTCACCAGAACTGTAAGGACCAGTTTTGAGTTGCCAATTAAAAATCCTGATTTTGATCTTTTGACTGATAGATTTTGTTTTTTCTCTGAACATCCCAACTAAGAGCATCTCTGCCATACTTGCATGGAAAATAATAGCTCAGTGGAGGTAAGGCATGGCTGGCAGCCAGGGCTTCAAGTGTTCCAGTCATCTTAAAAATTATTTGGGTTTAAAAAAAAGTTGAATTTGAAGGAGAATAAATTTTTTTTAGATAAACTGTAGGATTTTCTTACTCTTTCAGAGTAAGTTACAGTGCAAGACAACGCTAAGAACTTTGTAGTCAAAAGTTTTTCGGCTTCTTAGAGACCTTTCAGTTAAATGTGCTACTCAGTGGAATAACTTTGAGTGGATATTGTGATTTGTTTTTAAAATTTTGCATTACATCAGTGGATTGCTTTGCTGTTTTTCACCACTAGACAACTAAGTAGACAGTTCTCCTGACAAAGTCTGGTCTTTCTTGCATGCGTTGTTTTTCCTTCCATTTTTTTATATTGTTCTTGTAAAAACCTGTCATCCTTTAAGCTGGTAGCAAGTGCTCAAGTGTTTTTTTTTTCCCCAAATGCATTCAAGGAGTAAAGTGGCAAGTATTTGAGATATTAAGCTAGTTTCACACTTGTCATAAACTCCAAAAGCTGTGGTATATTCAGGAGAATGATGGAAGAGTGCTCAATATTTCATCTTCATCTGTTCTTTCAGAATAAAATCAAAAAAAGCCTAGGCCAAAAAGGCAATTGATTTTATTTTTGGTTCCATTAAACTAATTTGCCCATTGGAATAACATTCCCAAAGTGGTCATGCTGACATAGTATCTGATCCTGCTACAAGTCACCTCTTGCAATAAAGAAATGCATCGTAGTGTTGGGAAATAGGACCAGGAATGGGGGAAATCCATGTGTGTGTTTGTGTAGATACATAGATTTGTACGTGTAAGAGGTTTTCTGCCTCAAATGGCAAATAAGTTTCTCAATGTTATGGGGAGTGCAGTTACAATGAAAAACACTTACAATGTCCAAATGTGTAATTAAGATCCCATGGGGGTACTAAAAATGAGAGCCAATGGCTCAGTTCTGGTACTCCTGCTGAGGTATTAGATCAAGCTGTGCTCTGGTATTGCAGTCTGTCGTGCCCTAATCTCCCATTTCTACATAGCAGAGATCCAGCCTGCACAGCCAAATCTGTAACTGGAGTCATTGGGTTGCATAATATTAATGTAATTAGCACAATCTCATGTGAAATATTCAGTAAACATTACAAAGAGATGAGAGGATAATACCAAGAGCAGGACAAAGAGTTAATGACTAATTACAAAGTGGCAGTAAACACCTCTGACTTTCACTGTTAGATACAGTCCCAGTTTCACCTCACTTGAGGGAAGACCTTTCCCGTTGTCAGCACAAGCGGAACAATTATGTATTCTCCATGTCTTCACCATGCAGAGAAAGCTTAATTCAGTCATCAATAAATTAATCCTTGTTGCCAAAGGAAAAGTGTCAGGATGCTATAAAAGTAGTTACAAAATATGCACACTGTCCCGTCTCTGAGAGTATGGTTGTCTCTTTTTCCAAGGGCTTCTTCCCATGTGCTGTTTATCTTGGCGACTGAACGACATAATTAGGAATTGCTCTTGTTTGCCCTTGGGATGAATGGGGCTAGTTCCTTGGAAGTCTTCAGAGTGTTCTCGATGAAGGTGGCTGCTGGCTCCGGTGTTACGCGTACAGGGTGAGCTGCAGCCACTGAAAGAAGAGTTAAAGGATGGAAGAGTTGTTGGCATCCTTCCACAAATTGTATGAAGACACCACCCTCTCTAGCTGGAAGGCAGCTGCTTGCTGTCACTTAGCATGAAGCAGAGTGGCAGTGGGGAATTTTTTCTTGAGTCTCTTGTTCATATTTCTCCTTCCCTTGCAAAAACTAAAGGGTGTTTTTAATGGTCTCCCTAACAGAGGACATGCTTTTAAGTTGAAACTTTAAAAGGTAAAGATCTATGCTAATCCCCATTATCATTTAACACCATATCACTGTATTTGATCTAAATTGTCTCGTGAAAGAAATCTCAAAAGTTTTTTGATGGACTTTAAAGATGATACGAAGAGGCCACAGCAGTACCCTTCAGCACCAACTGGAGTCTTACAGAGCAGCTGTTGCTGGCAGATCATGGATACTTTCTGTGTAAAATTGGTAGCAAATTTTTTAGGAGGTTTTGCAGCCTCTTACGAATTGGATGACAATTTCAGATTAACTGTGTTCGTAGAATACTCCCTTGAAAATACGTACAATGATTCATACAATTAAAATTTAGTATAGTGACATTGTGTTAAACATACTGTCATAAAGCAGCTTACCTCCAGGACATTGAGCTTAATGATGCCGTCTCCATCTTTGTCAAAGGCGTGGAATGCCCCTAAAGTAAGGAAACAAAAAATGGAGTAGATTAGGTTACTGTGGGAGTAAAGATGATTCCCAGACAGGAAATCAAATGGTGCTCCTGCTGTGAAATGCAAACTTGCGCAGGTCTTTACTTGTGGGGGCAGCAGGTGTTTCTGCTACGTTTTTCCTTAGCTAATTCAAGGAGAAACACGTGGTTTCTTTTGTGTTTGTATGAGACAGCTTGTCATATCTTAGATTCTCTAAGCACCTATCTTTAATACCCTACATAGGCAGTAGTGCTGTGAACAAACTTTGCTGTGAGTATGATCGGGCTCTGAGCAATCTGGTCCAACGCAAGGTGTCCCTGCCCATGGCAGGGGGTTTGGAACCAGATCCTCCTTAAGGTCCTTTTCAACCTAAGCTGTTCTGTGGATCCTTGGCTGTGTTTGGGGGGAGATGGGGAGGTGGTGCCGTGAGACCGGGGCAGCCACTCACGGAACATGGCGTCCAGGCGCACAAAGCAGCAGATGAAGCTGTCAAAGTCAATGTTCATGTTCTTGTCGGCGTAGCGCATGGTGATGATGTCGTAGAGCTGGTTGTTCAGCCGAAACCCTGCAGAGAAGCAAAAACGGGGCACAGCTGGGCCACGGGCGGGGAAAGTGCTGCTCCAGGAGGGGTTCGGCTACAGGCGCTCCCCAGGCCCAGCTGAGGCTCAGGCTGGAAGGTCCTGCTGCAACTGCTAAACAAAATGAAGTAAAGCTGTAAGGAGCTTCACTGTGTCCAGCTGCTTTCCTAAAACAGGAACAATGATTTGAGAGGGCCTTAGCACGTAAGTTACCTCAGGCTGTAAGTGTGAAGAGGAGAGCTGCAGTCCCAGAGGGCCTGATGGCTCAGCTGGGCCTGGTGAGAGCAAATCAGCTAAAACTTGGGGACAGAAGTGCAGGAGGAAGTTGTTATAAAAACGCAATTAAACAGTGGTCAGAAAATAGACAAGGAGGCAGCTCCTTGGCGTGGTGGGGCCGAACTGTGGCACTGAATGCTGCAGCCTGTGACTGTGCCTTGAAAGGGTCTGTCACAGCTCGGGTACAGCTCTTTGTTGGCTAAACGCAAGGTCACGCACAGCTGATGTGCTGTAAGGCTGAAATGTTCTTAGTTAGGGCAGGAGGTATTTAAATATTTTCTTTTTTTACATTGACAACTTTCCTGGTGAAAC
The DNA here is from genome assembly GCA_013398855.1 of Mohoua ochrocephala. Lineage (NCBI taxonomy): Eukaryota > Metazoa > Chordata > Aves > Passeriformes > Acanthizidae > Mohoua > Mohoua ochrocephala. The sequence continues at coordinate 216,414 of VZTA01001030.1, forward strand.
CAGAAACCTGGAAAATAAAAATTACCCATATTTTTACCACAGCAGGAGTCCAAATCCAGGGGTAGTTTTGTCTTTAGCAAAGGATCACAGAATCCCTGAGGTTTTGTAAAGTACAAGGGAGGCATTTGTTTCTGTTCCTTGATGTGCCAAAATACTACCGAAGACAAAGCGTCACTGAAATCGTCCCATCTAGGTTAATAGTGATACTACAGATTTTCTGATCGAAGAGATCATCTTGCTCCCTCAGCGACCTGGCAAAGACATTTGTGGGGGGAGGTCTGTTCCCTGGGGGAAGAAGCATACTGGTGTGTCTGAGACAAGTGAGAAAATTCAAAGTCTCTCTGTAGGATGAATTTCATTAACTGCAAGTTTGCAAAAATACTTTCTTCTCATTGTGCAGGTAGAAGAGACTGAACCCACAGTGGCTCAGTACTGAAGAAACATTAATGTGACTCAGGAAATGTCCACCCAATTGCCTATGATGCAAACTTGGACACAGACCTGCTCCATCCTGGTTTCAGTGCCTGTACACTTAGGTTGAAGGTTTTCCACTGTTCTTTGTTACATACACAAATGCATAGAATCCACAGCTTAAATGAGAGCCAATGTCTTCAGCACTCCCTGGGCTCTTGAGTAGCAGGACCCCAAGCAGGAGATCCTTAAGACAGCAGAGCATCACACATTGCATTAAAGAGGATCTGAAGAGACCTATTTGGCTGGCAGGACATACAAGTCTTGCCATTTGGATATTTGAGAAGCTCTGTCGGGGGGGAAAAAAATTTTATAATTTCTCTAGCATCTGTCTTTAAAAGGCAGCACTGTGTTCCTGATCTCCCCCTGTGATGCACCAAAACAAAACAAGGTTTCTTCAGCTGCTGGACACTGCACTGGGGAAAGTACCTGCATCATTGACTGCATTGCGCATCTCGTAGCTGTTAATGGTTCCCGAATGATCCGTGTCATAGCGCTTGAAAATTTTCTGGAAAAAGAAAATAATACACATACAATGGTAATAAAAACTTGTACTTCTCTTGAATGCACCCCCTGAGTGGATATGGGATGTGTGCCTCAGGCGCTTGGAGGCTTTGCCACGTGCCTTACATTGCCACTGCTGGGCAGTCTGGGTTCTTAGCACAGGTTTCCTCCCAGTGACAAAGTAAAATAATTTAGATCCAATCTCTGGGAAGCCAAAAAGCTCTCCTCTAGAGACTCTCCTTGTTTGACTTGAGTTTATGCTGTTAATCCTCCCTCTTTATTACCCTAATTAAGCTATTATTGAGGCCTGATTCTATTTCCCATCATTTTCCTTCAATTTGCATGCCTCTGTGCTACTCTCATGAGGGGAGGCTGAACATAGGAGATTCAGGCTATTTGCTTAGGCTGTGAAGTAGGATGAGGAGAGACATTACTTTTCATTTTAGAAGCAAATTCACAATTATTTTTTAGCCTTTCTTTTTGCTGCAGTGTATGTGGAGAGTTCTGGTTTTCCTGTAGAGCATTTGCACCGCAGGAGCTGTGAAGAAGAGCAGTGAAGACACCAGCAATACCTGCCAGCTTTTAATCTTATCCCAGAGATGTCGAAATTCATCAAAGTTTATCTTCCCTGACCCATCTGTCTGTGATGCAAACATTCAGGTAAAAAACCCACAAGATTTTTAAGATAAAATTAATTAAATCTGAAACTACTGGCGAAGGGATGAATGTGAAACTGGGTTGGGGACCTCCTCAGCATCAAGAGTTGGCTGAGCTGTGCAGTAAAATATTTGTAAACATTTTGGTTATTGTGCATAGCATAGTGCTTCAGGAGTGTGAAGTACTACTTGTACTTGGTGTAGAAGCAAACTTCTGGTACAGACACAGCCTTGCCTCTGGAGCTGTTTTAGAAGTGCATGAGTAGGATGTTTTAGTGGGCTCTTCTGAAATACCTCCAAATGTGAAGCTCACCCAATGCTTTTAAAGACAACTGAGCTTTACTCTAGAGTGAAGCTCTTTCTGCCCTTCTTAAAATTAATTGAGAAGTAAGCAAAATGTTGCCTAAAGCTATTTTCAAATATGTGTTTAGGCTCCAACCATTCTGGCTCTGGGTTGTAGTTACACTTTTGTTCTGGTTGTGTTTGAATGCACTTACATTCTCTCAAAATTGTGTTATGTCAAACTGGAAAACTGAGGGTCGTCATTGCAGAGGTAACCCCACGTGGCATCTAGTATTGTGTTTTATTGCACTTGTGCCAGACAAGTTCTGCATGCATTGCAAGCTGAGCATACAGTGGAATATGTAATACCTTATAAACTTAAAGAGAGAAATACAGTGAGTTTGTTGGCAAGAACTATAGTTCTGTGGAGTCTGTTTTAAAAATAATAATCAAAAAATCATGCTTTAGTACATCAGCTGGCCAGTCTCTGATACCTAAAGAAGAGTGTCAATCTCACTGATTTATTCTGTAGCTTGCTTTTCTCTGCCAAGTATGCTAATGTTGAGATGACTGGAATTAAGATGTGCCAAACCAGGAATGCTTTGTTATCTGACTACACACTACAATTTGCTGTTTTGTTTCCTTGGCTTACTAAGTTGTGTGGGTGTGTGTGGTAGTGAGAAATAGCGGACTGGAGTAGTTTCAAGCACTCCCTTTTCACCAGAAAAGGATACATCCATTAAAGCAATCATGCTGCGGCAGGATTCCAATTCAAACCCTTCTGACCTTAGGTCCTTATCTGAAATAAACGATCCCAGGTGAATACAAATCATGCAAATCAGCAAGTGATTTTCCTCTCAGGTGAAACTCTAAGTAAAAGCCAAACCTTCCTTCATCCAGTAAGAAATGAGTGGTATAGAAATCTGAAAAGACTCTCAGTAATGTTATTGCGTGTGAATTAGATACTACTTTTCTTGACTCGTTATATACAATAAAAAACTCTGGATAACTCTGAACTAACATCCAGGTTACTAAGCAAGTCCAGGGTATGTAGGTTAAAGTTTGCTAAAGAGGGAGAAAGGTCTGCCTCTCCACTTGAAATTTTTTTAAAGGGCATTTGCAGACTGTGGGAAATGCATCATTGTCCCATGTGGTCCTTCCAATGAACATCTGCTCATTTCTAGATTATCAGTACTAACAAATGTAGAGATCATCTCTGTGAAAAGTTCAGCTTGCTAAAGTCTCAGATGCAATGTCCATAAAAATGTAACTAGGAAATTTCTGAGTTTGAAAACATCAATAATTTTTAGAGTGTAACTCGTGGTGTGGAGTTATGCTCTATCACAGACTTCTTTGTCCAGGGTTAGTAAAAATATGCTCAAACTCACGTTTTTTTACGACGTTATTGAGAACATTCCTAAGTTCCTCAGCATTGATCTCCATGTCCTGATGGAAACGTGAGAATATAAGTGGTTACAAGGTTCTTCATGAAACATAATTTTATGGATTGATATGCTAAAAGTATAAAGTCGTTGGTCACCTTTCAATAAGGCATACACACGTTTCAAACCAGAGGGCATTCTACTTCATGTAAACATTAGTCCAGCTCTTTCTCGAGGCTGCAGTACAAGGTAGATCTGAGGTTACCATATAATGCTCATTAAACTACAACTAGAAGAATGACTGGTAATTTCAAGCCAGTGCATAAGTCAAATAGCAAAATCAGAAAATTCCTGTATGCCATTTGCAGCCACTTGACTTATGCAGTTCTTTGATCTGTTTTTATGTTTAACTTCCCTTGTTAAGGGCATTGCATTTCTTGTTTATACTTGCTGTGCAAAACAGCATCTTGTAGGAGGGATAGAAGAAAAAGGCTGAATTTAAATCAGACTCCCTCAGACACGGTGGGAATGGCTTATACGTGCATGCGAGGATGGCTGCATACTTAATGGGGTTTTTATTTGATTTTGCTTATCTCAAAATCACAAGGAGAATTTGAAGGGAGGAAATTCAAAGGAAATTTTAATATTCAGTATTTTGAATCCATGGAGTAGTTGATTCAGGAGCTGTTGTGGCCAGGCTGCTTTGATGGCAGAGACAGGGATCGATTGCATACTCACATCCCCTGCAATCTGTCGGAAAATATTCCTGAACTGTTTTTGCTCTTCACTCTCCTCATGAGCTTTTGTTGAAGAACGCTGAAAAGAGACAAGCAAAGAAGAGATACATCCTTAGCCCAGTGGGGAAGAGAAAGGGCCTGGATGGCTCACTTGCCCTTGTGTGAGGGATCCTCTTAGTGAATCGGGAGGCCTTTGGAGGAATGGGTTGTCCTCCCATTCCTTTCCCCATGTTTTTGTTAATTCTGTTCCTTAAAACTGCCAAGTATTTAACTTCACTCCATTGTTCTCTTTCCTATTTGAAGGAGCCTAAATAATTACTTCCACTGGCAGCTATCTTCTAATTTTTTGTTCCAAAACATTGCAAAAGAGAAGTTTGGAGCAGAAGAGGCATATCAGAGAATCAAAGAATGATTTTGGTTGGAAGAGTACCAAGGACAAGATACCTTAGAGTATCTTGTCCCATGGCCATGGGCAGGGACACAATATCTGCCTCACAGCTGCCCTGTAGGCTATAAATGAGCATGTGAGAGCTCTTTGTGATGTGGGGGCCCCCTTGCTGAAGACAAATAGCATATGAGGCAGAGGAAAACGAGGAACGTGAAGCTTTCTCAGACGTTTGGAAAGTGCAACCCTGAACTCTGAAGCTGATACTGAAAAAGGAAATGAAAATTATAGGTAACAAAGTGAATTTCTTGGCTTAGTTCTTGTTTTCCTTTGTCTAAATGCAGAGGGAAGTTTAAATTGGTTCCCACTTCGCCACCTGCGTGCTCTGGCAGTCATGCAGCAGAAGAGCACCCTCCCTGTAAGCAGATGCTCCAGCCGTGCCTCCAGGTGCCACAAGCCTGGACATGGGATGTGGCTGTTAGGTACCTTGTGTCTCACCCACCTGCAGGTGGAAACTCTGAATTTGCTACTCTGTTTTCCTCCTCTCTGGTAGCGAGGGAAAAGAGGAGGGGTGCTGGAGTTCCTGGGTTTACCTGTCCTTTATCTTCTGGCCAACAGGGACTAGGATAGAGGTGTGTAGTTTGTAACAGGAGAGGCTGTGGTCAGAGCCAGGAGCTTCTGCAGCGCCTTGGGTGCAGTTTGTGCGTGTGCCCTCTGTAAAGCGGTACCGCCTCAGGGGACTGAGCGGGAGTGAATTGAATTGAATGTGGGGAAGGGATCTCTCCCAGCTGGGATCCTTGTATCAGAGAGCAACCAGGAGATGTTTTCAAGCAACTAAATCCTCCTGCAGAGTTGTTAAATAACTGAAGGGATAGTCTCTCTGTGCTCGTGCTCATTAGGTCCACATAAACCAGACACAAGTAATGCTAAGATTTGATGAGAAGCTGTTTAGTATCTCAGGACACCTCTTTACTCCATTCCTGTGCTCTCCCCAGCCACTCTTCTCTGCTAGCCAGACCAAGCCCTATTTCCCCCTCTGCCATTTGCTGCAGAAACCTTTTTCTCATCTGCTTGGGTTTTTTCACCATCTTTGCCAGCATTTTCATCCACTCTCAGCTCCTTATTGCTGTTTGCTCTGTCAGAAACGAAGATGATAGGCTGGAAGAAGAAGAAGAAGAGAGCAAAAGAGAAATGGAAATTCCACAAAAAAATAGTGGAAAAGAAGATATTTGGTTACAAGCATTCTGTGGAAAGTGCATGCAGCAGCAACTCCTGCTCTTGAAAGCATGACAAGAGAAGCCATTTCTTGGAATGAAAGAAAAGAAAGGATTAAAAAAAAAAAAAGTGGGAAAATTCCTGCAGTTACTGCTCTTCTCATGCTAAAAAAAGCTGCAAAAGTCTTTTTGCAAAATAGTGCAATTTCTGGGTTCTAGCTTTCCTTATCAGAAAGACAGTAATTGAACGTGTTTGGTTTGTTGTTGTTTTTGTTTGGGGTTTCTTTGCGTGGTTTTGTTTTGGTGTTTTAGTTGGGTTTTTTTGTTGGTTTTTTTTTGGTGGGTTTTTTCCCGTTTTTAAGCAAAATAAGCCTCCCAGATTCTCTTCACTTAAAATGATGAGCTTGCCCCTCTCTATGAAGGACAGTAGCACTGAAACCATATGTGAATCTTACACAGAGAAGGACTATTTGTGTAGGAGCTTGTTAGTTTTGTGAAGCATATGGTCTTTCTCTGTATTGATTCTTGAAGCACTCAGCTGCAAGCAGCCATGTGCAATTGTTCTGGTTTGGTGCATTTAAAACAAGGAAAAAAACCTGCAACACGATGTGAATGTATTACTCTGGAGTATTAATTACAATCAGCCTGTTTTGGGATTAAAATATCTGATTACAATTTCAAGGTCCAAAATGTGTTGTGTCGAATCAAAAATAGAATCCTGGACTTTGGTGAGCAGAAACTTCAGGAAAGGGGAGTGGCTGCTGCCCTAGGCAATGGAAAGCAAGTGTGAGGGCACATGTCTGGCGAAGGGATGCTTTTCACCAGCAAGGTGAGTCAGGTTGCCTGTGAAGGGGCAGGAAGGAAGAGCAGTTTGAGCAATCCAGAGGACTGAGCTGATAAAGCTGAACAGTTTGTTACCCTTTTGTCACCCCTTTGAGTGAGAGGGGTAGATGATGCTAATGCTATTTCATTGGAATCTAATGTAGGAAGACAAAATCTTTGCTGCATGCGAATGGCCTCATATCCAACGCCCTTCATTAACTAGGTCAGTTTCCAGACACAGAGAAAATTATGATACCAAGGAACTTTGCCCTGGCTCATGCATTGCACATGCTCTTTGCCTTGCTGGCTCTTAGCAAATTGCACAGGTACCTACCTTGCCCTTTTTCTTCTGTGTGAAGAGACAAAATTAAAAAGTGCTTGATCAGATTATGCAGAGCTGGTGGCAAACTTTTATTTTTTTATTTTTCCCTTTCTCATGTTTTTTTTTTTTTCCAGTTCCTATACTCATACAAATTTTCCCATTTCCTATATTTATACAGCTTTCAAATCACTAAAAATGAGGGAACATGCACCCACCAAGAAATGGCATACTGAAGGACACACATTGCAGAAACCACAGCAAAACTGTGTCTCATCTCATCTGGGGCTTTGTCTGCTTGAATAAAATCTCTTTAGCTTGAGTATTCCTTTTCTTTTTCCCAACCTGCCAGTGCAGTGGAGATTGAACTTCTATGCCCATAGCTCAATGATATCTGAAGTGACCATTGAATTCCCCCATATCTCAATGGTTATTTTTTCCTGTGACAGCAAACAAAAGGGGAACATTTCTGAGCAAGGTTTGATGGAACTCAATTCTGTGCAACAGCATTTCCTCTGATTTTTTTTCAAGACTAATTATCTCTAGTATATTCCCACAAAGATGTGTAAAACTCCAGGGTGAAGAGTTAGAACTTGTCGTGGATGCTATTTTGAATCAGAGTGCTATTAGGATCCCCTTTCAGAAAGCAAGTACTTCAAAATAAGGTACTTTTTTCTTTATTAGATGAGATGCCAATTTCACGAAGAAATATTTCATTTCGTCAAATGTGAACTCTATTGGTCACATTTACCAAGAGAGCGAGGCCTCCCTTGGTAAATGGATAATCTCCATTGATGGAGGCAAAGACAATGCTTAGCATCCAGCTTCTTTATGCCAGGAGCAGATTTCAAATCTGCAAAAACATTTTGGTCTCAATCAAGTTCAGAAAGTAGCGTACATAAAGCAAGTGTCAACCTTGATGAGAAAAAAGATGAGAATTTGTGATTTGTGACATTTGCTGTCACGTAGCTGCAAATGGTTTCCTGCTGTAGGTTTCCCTAGGTATCATGTTCCTCTTCTCCCTACCCCTATATGCAAAAGAGGACCAGGACAGTACTTACCAATGGACGCTCTGCCTCAATCATGTTTTCAACCTCCCTAAGTAGAAAGCAGAAGATAAATAAATAAATAAATCAGGAAAAGGACTGTTCCCAATGTTGCTTGTTTCTTTAGGTGGTTTTTAAGCAGCCACTTGAACTTTCCAAGCAGCCAGTGGTGTGGGCTGGCTTCCAGCATTACAGCTGCAGGCTCTAGGTGTAGCTGTTTCCCAGTTTGAGCTGAACATCCCAAGTACTATTCCCAGGATGGCTGCTGGCTGGCTTACTCCTTTAAAGAGCCTTGATAACAGTGAACTGGAAGTAAAACAGAAGTTCTTTGGCCTTAGTAAATAGCTAATGGTTTGTTTGCAAAGGATATCCTGCAAGCAGCAAGCTTCTCCAAAGACAATTCAAAGCAGGTTCTTGTTAGTCTATAAAGCAAGCCTGTGGAAATGAGTTTGCAGCTTGGAGTTTCTAATGAGGTTAAGAAAATAAAAAGCAGGGTGTAGCAAACCGGTAACATGCCTTTAGCAGACTAGTAAGGTCACTCCACCTATACGGGCAGATAAATGGCTCTACAACTTACTCTGAAAGACTTCTTTTCTCTGAGAAGACCCTGAGGATGAATTCTCCCTCCTGGTGGGGGTCGTACGTTGATGGGATGATGACGTACTCGCTGGGAGGCAACCGGAAGCGCTCAGAGATTTCTCGCATGTTTATGTAGGTCTTACTTCTAGCTTTGGAGGCATTGTAGAGGAAAAAATCCTTCTGCAAGTGGTGCTTAGTACCATGCATCTGCAGAACAAATGAGTCAGTTTGTCTTCAAGGAAGTCTTGCCCATTGCCCATGTGGGTTGCCATGTGGGGCTGGGACAGAAAACACGGGAAGCAGCAGCTCAGCAAGCAAGGAGCTGAGGAGGGGGGGTAGCTGGTGGCAGATACAGAGCCTGTCACCCTTAAGTTGCTACTGACTGAGTCTAATTGGCTTCTGAGGGCTGCTCCAGGGCCCACCTGCAGATTGTGTGGCTGATTTCTGCTGTGTAGGGACTTTTATCTGACTCTTTTGCTAGATGCTGAGTTGCGTGTAACCAAAGCTCAGCTACTTTCCTTGGAGGGTGGTGTGGCAAGGAATGTGTAAGCAAATGGTGTAACTCCTACATGCAGAGTGGTAATGTGAAGGTGCTTTCAGTGAAAACGTGTCCTTGTCTGGACAAGACATGAGTTCTGTATCTGCTAAACAAATGTGACAATCAAACATTGTATTAGTTCATATATGAAAATTAAGCCAAGAATTGTGGGATAAGAACACTTGCAGGCTGTTTCTTGCAGAAATAACCATCTGTAAGATAGTCGGCAAAGACAACATTCAGATTGTCATCCTCATGTTTTCCAGGTAACAGCCTTCGGGTGAGCTTGTTAGCAAAACTTGTGATGCCAGTGATTCAGCTACTGTCAGGCTCAGAAAAAATGTAATCTGTGTACTTTCAATAAGCTTTCTTCAATGTCTGAAATTATCATTAATTTTCTAAACAAATTCTAAGACAACAGAGAAAACTCTGTGACTGCAGAATGCAGGCCGTTTGCATTATTTTTAGGAGGAAATGGAAGTGGCTTAGGGTGGTTCTGCATGGACTGCAGAGGCAAAGCCCTCACAGGCACTGCTTCCTGGATCTCTGGCAAGTGATGGCTAGGTCACCGTAGAAGAGAAAAGAAGCACTGAGGAAAAGGTGCAAGTGAAAATGGGGTGCGAGTGAGAAGAAACTAAAAATTACTCACAAAATGTTACTAATAAACACTCAAAGCAAAAAGGTTAGCAGTTCTACTGCTGTTACATCCCTGGAAACAAACTTGGCTGGACAGTCTCCTGCTGACTTACTGACAGGCACTACAGTAACACTAGCTGTGGGTATACACCAAGATGTCAATCTGGCTCCGTTCTGCGCATACCTCTTTGGGCACCTGAGGGAGAAACAGAGAGAAGAAACGGTCAGAGCTGCTAGGGGACTCCACATGTTTACAGGTCATACAGAAGGGCATTCACCTGGAGTTCTGGGGACACAGTAATTAAAATGCCCCTAGGCATATAAGCACTTTCCCTCTTCCTTTCTAGGTTTCTTGGCATCTACATGAAATCAGCTAAAATCTGAACCAAATATGTTTGTGCACGGGACTGAGTAAATTGACATTTTCATCAAGTCAGTAGTAGGGACAGAAGTTAATTGCTATGTAGGAGTCTTGGATGTCTGTTTCCTTTTTCACACTCTTCTGCCAATGAAATGCTTAGATTCAGAAAGGACGAAAGGGAGTTTGAAGCATATATGGGAAAGAATATGTTAAATTCTGGCATTAGGTCACTATAAAAGCCTAAAAAGTGTCTTACTTTATGAATAGGTAAACCCTGACGTTACTGTGGTACCAGCAGTTAGAAAGACTTGAATTTCCTTCCTCTCTTCCAGATTTTCCCTGACTTCCTTGCAAAGCAAAAATTGCAATTGATGTAATCAGCCTGAATGATGCAGTGACTCTCTTGGTAAATGCATGCTGTCAGGATTTGTGACCACCGTGGAAAGAGAAAAATCTAGAGCTGTTACCTCATAGATGGCAAAGCCAATGGTGTACAGGTTGGCTCCCAGCTTGCGCTCTTTCCTCCTGTTTTTCTGCATCAGTGCGACAAGGAAGCTGCAGATAACCTCTTCATCCTCAGGATCATCATCTTCCTCCAGGAGCTTCAAGCGATACTGGGGATTGGTCCAAAATGTATCTGTGAAATCCCACCAGCAACCCAAAGAAAACATGTAAATCTTCAGTCTTCTAATGACGCTCATGATCAAAGAGAACTTTTTAAGTTCCCTGCCTATGGCTCCTGAGGGAAAGGCTAAAATTGGGCTAAGACATACATGGTTTTTTTACATGTTATGGCTGTTACTTAGTTCTAACAACTGAATGGCAAATGAGGATGTATGAAGAACTGTCATCTGATAAACTTCCAAAGTCCCTAAACCTATCACTAATCCACTAAAGTGGATTTCCCAAGTGAAATCTGTTAGGGTGAAATTTATCCCTTTTACTTGGGGCACTGTGAAGTATTTGAACAATGATTTATCTTTGCCAGGGCTGCCTTTTGGGCTTAGGATGTTCTCTTACAACAGAGCGACAGCAGATTTCCAGTTACCCATCGCATGCCTTGTCCACTGAGGAAGCAAGGCTTTTCTTATGCCTGAGCACTGATCAGGCTGTGGTATGACTTAGCCTTTGGGATCTAACCCAGTCCCCATCAAAGAGGCCGTATCTCTCAGGACCCTTTGCTCACCTGGATAATTGCGGCAACCTCCAGCTGAGCAGCCTCTCACCCAGCGCCCTTCATTGACTGACACGGTCCAGGTCTGGAATTTATCCACTTCCAGAGTATCAGGTGTGAGGTTACAGATCTCAAGCTTTGTGAAGTGCCTCATGAAATCTTGAAATGACATCCTGGAGGAATTGAGGGGAAATTGAACCCAAATGGATTTACATGCTCGGCAGTTGTCTGAAAGACCCTGGGGAGGTGGAGGGTGGTGACCAACAGCACTGTCAGTACTGGGACGAGTTTGCAGTGGGAGTGCCATGTTTTCCAAATGCTTCTGGTCTGCTGGTCGGTCAATTACCAGAGGTATAGCTCCAAATTCGGGGAAACTGAACTGAGAGGATGGTATGTAGGAAAGGTGATGGGGAGCTTGTGGAAGTGTAGCATAATTAGAAAGCCTGTGCCGATGGCACTGAATAATCCCTGGCGGGAGAATGAGAGGATCACAGAGCGGGGCTTATTGGGAATACGAAGGGGAGCAGAGATCACTGCAATGGTGTTAGCAGATTTGTAGTAGTGCAATGTCATTCATTTTTGCTATGATTGCATATTTCCTAGAGAAGCAGAAGGTTTTTGACAGATGTTCTCACCAGAACTCCCCATCCTCCACGACCTTGTGCTGCAGGCGGATTTTCTCTTCGTCGTTAACAGAGTTCCACTCCTCTGACCTTCAAAGGAGTAAACAAGTTAGCTTAGGATTTACAACACAGTTTTCATTGAAGTTTCTACGTTTTAGCCTCAGAGTGAAAAATCAAGAATCATCTTGCTACCTCCATGTAATTTTTCCTTTGTAAGCCTTGCAACTATTTGTTTTCAATGCTACCCTCTTCTCCACAAATAAAAGAAGCAATTATCCTACTTCTCTCTGCCTTGCCTTTAGGATTCCTCTTAGCAGGTCTCAAACATCTGCTGAACTGTGTTAATTCTACTTAGCTTGGAGAAAAAGGTGTTTGCAGACTATTGTTGCTGGAGTAGCTATTGAAATTCCTTTTAGGAAAACACTGACATCTTGCTTCATTCGGTTCTTTCATAACTTAAAAGATCTTTCTACTGTCACATCTTGTTTTGAAAATGGACATTTCTGAATTTGATAGACAGTAAAATATAATTTAATGTGTCATTAGACTGGGCTCTGTCTTCATTTCCATTTATTAAAGTCCCTCTCAAAGTCTTATTAGGTACTCTTTTCTTTTTTACAGCTTCAGCTAAACACTCAATCAATTTCAAAATGGCAACAAAGAAAATTCAGATACCTCATCACTGAATATTAGGGTTATGCACAAGCTGCATAAAGGCAAATAAAGCTGCAACTTCTTTTTCAAATCACGTGAAGCTCTGTTTTACTCACTTGTCACTCCAGGCTCCATTCCATTCCACCTGGCCCCAGGGGTTTCTCAGCCTTACCAGACGTATTTTCTCCCCTTTAAATATTGTCTAATTGAAAAAAGAATGCAACAAGAATAGACTGAGAGTAGATTCAAAAGGAAATGTTATGCCTGTCACGAGTTCCTTCAGTGATGGTGCTTTTCTGGGCAAGCAAGAAGCCTGATCTGCTTGGGGTGACTGTGGGAAGGCTGTAACACCAGGAGGTGGCTGGCTGTGGCCACCTTTGCCCAAGCGGGCGTTTCCCCAGAAAGCCAAAACTTGGATAGGTTTCTTTGTCCACAAGGGTTTTACTTATTTGAACATAATTTTGTTTCCTTAGCTCATAACTTGTTTTGCTTTTCATGCCTCTCCCGGCTTTGCTGCTGTGCGTGGTGCCAGGCCGGTGCAGGCTGCAGCTGGGCACAGCTGGAGGGGAGCGGTGCACGTACCTCTTCCACGGCCGTCACGGAGTAGGCATGGCCTTTGACGAGCCCGCAGGACATCCGTGTCTCGTACTGCATCGGCACTATGGTCTGTCAGACAGAGGGAAAAACCCGTGGGACTCACGCAAAGCTCAGCTGCCTGCTCGAGGGCAGGGGCTGCCACCCAGAGCTTTCCAAGAGAGGGTGACACCGTTCGGGTGACAGGGCTTTTTGCCTTGTTCTCCTCTTTGTGTTTGTCAAGGTGGTCAAGCTAAGCGCCCATAGAATTCATGTTGTTGGTTAGAAAGGAGTAAATTGTGAACTAAAAATGGGAAAAGTTAATAATATCAACTGGAAAGGACATTTTCTGGTGTATTTTCCCCTTTTTTGTAGGCTATTGCTTTTTGCACTTGGAACGTGGCAGGATATAGCAGGCTTAATCAAAGTAATTAGCTTTTTGTATTAGAAGAACTATTTAACCTTTTCTAGGATAGTGTGTTCTTGTATAGCTCAGTAAGGTTATTACACATGAACTGGTTAAACATCAGAGCAAATCAACACCTAGAATACTCTCATCTTCACATGGCTGCTATCTTACACAATGACACCTGAACACCCTATTTAATACACTGTTCCTATAACTGTCACTATTTTATTGCATCTAACATTCAGGAAGGGCATAACCGTGCTACTCAGGTGTAAATACATTTGTGGTCTTAGGTCTTAGTGTCTGATAGACTTTTACTTGCAAATTTTGAAATGCTGTTTATCTGTGAGATCCAGAATTGGGAGCAAGATGGCAGATGCACACAGCCTGCTGTACTTGTAGGAGAGATCTCCAGTCTTGGTGAGAGGGGCAGACCCTGCCACGCGCACGTGGACCATGAGCAAAACTTCCCCTCCTCCTTTGTGTCCGTTGCTGAGAGATGCCTGCAAGGCCCTGTCAGTAACTCTGCCATCCCTTCTTGACACATCTGATGGCATGATAAAGGCAGGGCTGGATCCTGAGGGAGCATTATTAAGGTCACGCTGATATGTTCTCAGCCCGCGCTGGGATGATCTCATCCAAATATTTCCTGGCCGTTGCAATTATTTTCCATTATTTCACTTCAGCACCTATTTGGTTTCTTTTCCCTCGATTCTCTTTTCATACTATAACCTCAGACCTATTTCCTTTTTTCTTCATTTCTTCTCATGTTGTTGCCATCATCACTGTTGCCATCAGTACTCTTTTCTCTTCTTTCTGTTTAGAACTTTAACTTCTGGTGCCCTGGATGACTTCTCAGTGTGCAGGTTTTGGAAGTGTTTCATCTGCCTCTTTTCATCAAGGGTCATGATTTTTTTCCTGGTGATGGTTCAGGAATATGCAATAACCAGCAGCACAACAGCTGCTGGGGTAGCAACTATAGAAAGAGTTTTGCAATCTTCTTTTGATAGACAGTCACTGGGGAGGAAATTCTCCCTCCAGACACGAGTGGTTTGGGCAGCCACGCTTGCAAAAAAAGATAGTCATACTGGGCTTTCCCAAAGAATGACACCATTTCAGTCTTTTAGGAAGAACTAAATATGGACGTTGGAAGAGGAGAAATCAGCTATTTCAGCTGCAAATGCAGAAGAAAGTTTGCACAACCAAAAGCTTTAAGTGATGTAATTGTGGAGGATTTTTCTTTGTTTTTTTTTGTTGTTCCCCCACCCTCCCCACCCCCCTATAAAGCAAGAGATGTAATTTCATTGTCATGGAAATGCAGCTCCCTAAAGGGCAAGGTATGACAGCTGCCTGACACAGAGAAGGAGAAGGCAAAATGTCCCTCTACAGATTTGAAAGCTTTTACATTGTCCAATATAGGATTGTTTTCTTGGAGAGTTTTAACATGCCTCTCTTTATTTTGCTAGATACTTAGGTGGATATGCTGGAGTTTGTATTTCCTCACACATATAAAAGTCAACATGTTTTTCCTTTTCCTTGTTAGGCATTTTAAATAAGGACTTTAATGGCAGTAATCAAAAAGGAGCATCCCTAGAGCAGACTCTCCTCCACTTATGGGTAGAGCACTCTGTCTTAAGTTCACCAAGAGCTTTTTTGCCTGGAGTAAGAACTGTCCAGAGCTTGCTTTTTCTTTCTTTGACATTCCATGCACACTAAGGATCTGGTTCTATTCTATTCTGTTCTAGTATTTTAATTCTTTTGTTCTCTCCACCCTTTTCAAGCAAGAGACTTGATAAAATCCACTTATAAGTTTCTTGTTCTGCAAATTATAAGCCCGTGTCACAAGCCAACATCCCTTTAAAGCCTCAGTATCAGTGAAACCCTCTAGAATAAGTCACTATGATTGAAAGCACTGAAGTCTTTTAACACACATGTCAAACAGCATCCATAAGAACATTTCTTTGGTGTTCTGTGAAGCCAAATAAGGATTTAAAAGCATAGGTGATGTGTTTCTCCAACTGTTTGTAGATAAAAGCACTCTGAAATCAACTGCTTAGGAGACATACCCAGGCTGGCCTCTCATCCATCCCCTGGTAGTCTACAGTGGGCTGAGTCATCTGTGCGTTTTCTTGGTTCTTCACCATGCGAGCAATGAGCTCCCCAATGTCGCTCCGAGGAGCTGCTCCGTAGGAAAAGCCTAGGTCATCCTGGCGCAGAGAATGGGAGAAAAGTATCACACAGGGAGATGAGTGGTAAAAGATAGCCTAGATTACTTCTCTTTTCCCTCATTATGTCCATACTTATCTACAGTGGTCAATAGCACCTTTACTGCAATACCGTACTCCATAAAGTATTTATTTTTTAACTTTTAAATTTACCACAATAAGTGAAGACAATCTGAGGCCGTGTTGACAATAAAATGTTAATTTGCACACTTAACATCTTTGACATGAAGATTTGTGTCTTAACAGAGTGGCAGCATCCCCATACTAACCTCATTTCACTGGGTGAGGGTCTTGAGGGGGAAGGGGTGCAGGTTTTGCTGATTGCACCCGTTCTTTCCACCTCCATGTTCTGCTTCTGTTTACTTCCCTTTTGTCACTCACTATTTGCTAATGGATGGTTTCTAGTGGGGATTGCTCCAATCTCCTAGAAATGGATGTTTTCTACATGGCCTAAACCAAGCAGTCCCAAGGGTGATATATATTTGGTTACGAATGGAGAGGTCCCTCTCTGTCATTTCTTATCTGCAAAGTTCATACGGACTCACATCAATGGAACTGGCCATGAGGGATCCTCTGTCACTGGCATGTTTCATGATTTTATAGATATCTTTAGGGGCATCCTTTATCTCGTAGAACTCTGTGACTCCTCCGGTGAAGTCCTCCATGGCTTCAGTGGTGTTGCCTCCCTTCAGAGCTTCGTATGACCCATGGAGTCTTGAAAAGAGAAAAGAAAAAGATTCTTTTACACAGGTGAAGATACCTACCCATATATTTATATCCATCGTGTGTGTGTGTAACTACAGCTATGTAAACACACATACTAAAAAAGCCCACAAACCATCTGTCTGGTAACTCACAAGTTAAAGGTTCCAAAACATGCCACCTTCACACACAGAAAAAAGAGAAAGATATGCTGAAAATCAAACGTAGGTTTCTGAATGAGTAGCAAAACTTCCTAGAAAATATGCTTGAACCGATCCCCAACTCCAAGGCATGGGAAAATGGGCGCATTCAGGTATATTCTCTATGTGCTCATAAACGCTGTGTGCAGTGGTTTGAGCACCGCCCCAGGCAGAGCCTTGCGGGAAGCCCGGCACGGCCCCGCAGTTTGCTTTACTTGGCGTAGGCCTTTTCCAGGAGGGCGCTCCAGAACTCGTTGCGCTGGGAGGACTTGGTGAAGACCAGCTGGTTGTTGTAGGTGGGTAAGCAGTCATCGATGACGACATCCACCCAGTCTCCGTAGCGCCAGAACTGCACAAAGGCAAACAGGAAAAACCAAAACTGGATTGACTTGGTGCAGGGAGGGGAAGCCTGGCAGAAAAGTCAGGCCGAGAGAGGAGAAATGTGGAAATTGACTGCTTTGTAATGTGGCCAAAACTGATGGCTACCGTGAGGGAGGCAGCTGTACTGAATTCCCCTGGGCAAAGAGGTCCTTTAAGAGAACCAAAGGAAACGCGGAAAGCAGTCAATCTTTTCTGAATAAGAAGTTCTTTGATAACTTGTTTTGACAGACCAGCTATTTGTGGGCCTAAGAATAGCTGGTCTTGCCAAGTACCCGCGTGTCTCTGCTGGCTGTAGTGCTGCATCTGAGCAGTGAGACAGGACCGGGCACCTGTTGTTACTCAATACACCCAGGACACAGCAATCTGCAAATGCTTCCTTGGTGGGTTAATGCTCTCTAATTGCTTTTATTGGCTGGTCCTTCTGTGACTGCCCTGATGGAAGAGTTCGGGGTGAGGCAATTCAATCCCTTTTCCTCCCTGCTGTCACTCATGCTTCCAAAGGGTGGAGAAAGAGGGAAGAGCATGCCAAGAGCTGAGCCTTGGGTAAACACATGTGCTTACCACTAGATGGAGAGACTCACCTGGAAGTGAAAAATGCCAGCATAGTTTTGTATGAAGGACTGGTCATGAGGTATGACTCTACAGAGTAGTTTTTTATTCAGGGTCAGGCAAGCAATGGCAGCCAGAAACCAGCAGTTACCTGTAAATGAGCAGAAGCAGCAGACAAAATGAAGGGAGAGAGCAACTAGAATCGAAGGGAAAACCTGAGATACTGCAAAGTGATGTGTTAATTCTCAGTAGAGCATGATTCTCCGTGTGTTCAGCAGTATTTTAGCACTTTATTTATTCTCTAGAAATGCTCAAGGGCATTGTTCATGGCTGGAAACACACATGCTAAACAGATGATATTCCCTGTACTTTAGAAAAAGCCTAAAATCTGATGAGCACTGTTACCTGCATTAAGAATTCCCTGTGTCATGTGAATCTTTCACTAGAAGTTCTTGCCTAGATTGCTACTAAGCAGATGTCAACAATTTGCTACAGAGCAAAGGAATCGGTAGATGTATAGTGATACACTGAGACAGAGGATTTCAGATATCACCTTGGAAGAAAAAGAAACTTAAGCGAGAGCTAAATTATGATGCAGACTTTAAAAAGTGCCAAGTTGAAGTAAGAATTTCATACCTAATTCTCCTTGGCAGATATCTGTTCTGTTGGCTCCACCAATAATAAACCGTGGATTCTCACAGATTTCCTGCAAAACACAAACAGATGGATGAGCAGGAAAAGCGTGCATTATGATGCCTGTTTAGCATAGAAGTAAAGGCAGTTTTAGAACATTTTCCCACAGGATAGCTTGTGGTATCAAAACCTCTCGCACAGTTTTCATCTGCAGAGTTTCACTATGAAAATGTTTTGGAATCTGGATGTTCCAGACTTCAGTCAGGGTTTCCCCCATGTATCTACAGGGTCTAATAGCGAGCCTGGGGGGCTCCCTCTGTACTGCAATGTGAAAACACATTGAAATGAGAAGAATTGGGAAAAATATTTTTTCTGCACAGTAATGGAAAAACCAAAACATTGGAGGAGACAGGAGAGCAAGTAGGTGAAAAAACCATCAGGGGACCAGATTAAATTCTTTTGAAATGATCTTATGTCCAATTTGCAGTAACTGATGTGTTGGGGCATTAAAAGGGTTGAAGAATGCATTTCGTTGGGAATGAACCCCAGCATTACTCCTCCTTAAAATTAAAGGATCAGGTGTTTAATTACCAGAAAGAATCAGCTGCTGGTTAAGAGATTTCATTCTTTTCCTCATGTTGCAGTATTTAATTGACAATGCTGCATTCAAAAATATGTACAGATATCATCTGTCTCTGAGGACAGGAAGTCTTCTTTCATCCTGCACATCGCACAATGAATTGGGTTTGTCGGTATTTCTACTGGAACAGAATGGGTGCAAGATGCTGTACAGGCATAAATAATTCAGACACTTCTGCAGGGAGGGAAGGCAAAATGCAAGTGAGGTGGGACAATTGCAGGCTTACATAACCCTTTTCTATATGGGACAAAGAAGAGTAGTGTAGAGGAAAACCAAGGAAAGAAGTGGGTATAACCTGTCCTACAGAGTAAAAAATGTCCCTGCTTTATCCCATCTCTCATACTCAAATACTTGGTATGGAGAAGAATAAGAAGACACAACTTTTGGACCCATCTCTTACGAGGGTAAGGAAAGAAAGATACTGCAACCTGAGGAGCACTTCCCTGCAAATTGTGAAGAAGACAAAGCATAGTCCAAGAGCCCAATCTGCTGGAAGATGCTGGGACTAGAGTGGGAAGGAGAAAGAACAAATGATTGCCAATTGCTTGTGCGGCAGCACACACGGGCAGCTGATGCTACGTCTGCAGTCAAAAGCTTTTTACCCATATCATCAGGGCAGCTAGCCCTGGACTGTCCAGCCATTGCAATTCAGGTCTAGTAGTTTCACTTGGCTCAAACCCACTTTTTTTCTCCTTCACAGTTATCAGAAGAGTTGCTTTGATGTAAGCATTTGGATTAGTCATATATCCAGACAGAGACACCAACTTCCGCCACCCTCCCCACCACCAATCCCTGCAGGCACTTAATTTTCCTCGAGGGAAGGAATGTAGGGGTTGTCCTGTTATTTTGGGCCTTGGTCAGCTGTGAGGTCCAGTTCTGTCAAAGCAGATGTTTGAGATGCCTTCATGCTTTTCTCCACTCACTTGCTTTGTTGAAAATATTCTTCCTCTCGTTGCTGTGGTGCTCTGCTGAAAATTAGTCTGAGATGCCAGGTTTTTGGTTTGTGGTTTTTCCAACTCTATTATTGTATTTTGGCTTGATCTTGCTCTTATTGCAACTAGCTTTGAAATCCAGCATGCTGTGTGTTAGTTGAAAGTAGTCAGGTGCCACCTAGATGTTTCCAAATATTTAATGTACAGTGATGTGTTACTCAGAGCCATTTATTGCATCTTGGGGTCATTTGCTTTGTAGGATGGTTGGTAAAGGAATCCAAAGGAGAGAATCATGCAATTGTCATATGGCCTGGTTTAGCTATGACAGAAATGCTTTTCTTGCATTTCTTTATGGGGGCCAGGTGTGTATAGTACACTGTGGGTATGATTTTAATTTGTATTTCTCCAGTTCAGCTGCGCTAGTTGTGCTAAGTACAGCTGAAATTGTAGAGAAAGGTATCAAGGTCTTCCGAGGCTGAACTACTCAGTCAGCAGAGTGAGACGGCCTGGTGTCCAAGATGAAGGTGTCAGGTCTGTCCTTCCAGTCTTCCTGGCTGAGCAAGGGATTGCTCTTCATGTCTTGGGTCAAGTTATCACAGAGAATCCCAACAGGCTGCACTTAATTGAGGCAATGATTTATCTTTTAAAAGAACCTACTCTGATCTGAGTGCTTCAGACTGCCTTGGTACTATCCAAAGGACCTTTGTGTTGCACTGGGTTGATCCAGTTCAAACTGTAATTTCATTACAAAAACCTATTAGTGGTGCATACTGTTTTCTGGGAAGAGATCACATATGAGTCAGTTGGAAGGGAGCACTGGAAAATGCAAAGGCAGCATGCAACTAAAAATGGCATTTGACCTTTGTTATATTTCCATAAGCTTTTCTTCAGTATCGGAAGAAATCTGCCAGTCAGCTTATACTGTTGCAGCAAAAGGCATTCATTCCTTTAAAAACTGCCCTTAATACACTATGGCCTTCTAAGTATATTCCCTAAACTGATCCTATCAAACAGGGGAAGGATCTTCTTTTTGCCTAAGACAATTTGTAGTCTCATTGTCTCTTGATCTCTTGTGGTCTAGACCATGCTTTTAAATGGCCGTGCTGCACACTTTGAGGCAGAGCTCAACGTTGCCAGACACCAAACTGGTTTAAAGCTTCTGAGTTGGATTATCTTCATCTGAAAGTCCTGCCTTGGTGGCACTAAGTGCCGTCTTTGCTTTGTGGCATGACCCGCACAGGCCCACATTTTGTGATTACTAAATTCAAACAGCTTCACGTGTGTGCAGTAGATGATCTGACTGATTAATTTTCATTCTAAGCAAAATCCAGTAGTTTGTTGACTTGATTTTATTTGTATTCATTATGAAAAGAAAGCTCCTCCTAGTGATTTTCTGGCAACGGAGAGGATCACCACAGGGAAGTCATTGAATCTGGTGGTTAATGCTGTGACTTGGCTGTGAGCAAGGAGAGTGACAATGGTGCAGGACCTCTCAAAACTATATTATGCTATAATACAGACTTTTCCTCAGCCCTCAAAGATCAGTGGCTCATCCCTGCTCTCAGCTGTGAGAAGTTCCCACAGGCAGCATAGTCGTGAGAGGCACAGCCAGTCAATGAGCTGGATATAACCTGGTGCAGGTGTGAACAGCTCTTTGGGCTTCTCTTACCTGCTGTGGGTGAACGAATGATTTAATATTTTGCAATAACTGAGGGGGATTTTATTTTCCCTCTGTGTGCCTAAACCGTGCTCACTCATACTCTGAACAGAAACACAGGTGGGATGGATCTTGCAGTCTTTACTGGGGGAAACTTTCAGGGCCCTCGCTTGGCTTTTGTCTGCATTGAGTATTAGGAGGTCTTCTCTGTGCATTCATGTCGTGGCATGGCAGTCACTAGCTGGGTAGAATTACAGAGGCCTTTTTGCTGCCCCCATGCCAGGGCTGCCAGCTGCCCCGCACGGCAGCTGTCCTTCTGTGGGTAAGGGACAAGGCCAGTCCTTGTGCATTCACTGCCCTCGCAGCAGCAGAGGACAATCATTTTGGGAGGTGGTAGAGGAGGACCTGACCACTGGTAGAGGGGCTTTGATACAAATTGATGAGGTGACATGACTAAGGTGACTCAGGAAGCTAGAGACAGTCAGCAACAGGTTGCCTATTTCCCAGCCCTCTGTTATAAGTGGGATCACGGAGCACATGGATCACTTGTTTATTTGCTGTGTCTGGAGGTATGTAGCACCCAAAATGCCACAGGGAAAGGATCTAGACTGGTCAGCATTAGGACATTCTCTTGGGACTTCTGAACTGTCTGATATTTTGTTTTCTTTCAGAATACATTATCAAGTTTTATTCAGCTATTGATCTGAATTTCAAAGTGATTAAAATTACCACTTTAGAAGAGTATATTTTATAAGCTAGTTTATTTCTTTGGGAAAAAAAAAAGCCATTGCAATTTAACAAGAACAGAAGTTGTCCGTATCTTTACAGACTATTACAAAACATAGCCTGTACGATTGAGTATATGTGGCGCTTCAATGATTGCTTTAACCTCCTAGCAAAATACTCTTTAGCCCAGTATTACTACTTCATATTCATTTGACTTCATGAAGTCTTGGCTTGCATTAAAAAAAAACCCAGATAGCTTTGGTTTTGAAGTTCACATTGTATTTTAAGTCTTACAAGGTCCCCAGCTTGTAGCTGCTACATGAATAATAAGTACAGAGCTTCCAAATTTACATATTCAAGAGTGACTTAAAGAAGTGTCTTTGGGATGAAGACCCTGGTCTGAACCTTTCAAATAACAAAGGCTTGATCTGTGCCTGCACAGTTATAGAAGACAAGTCTGAGGTTACATTGTGCATTTCTTTTGTTTTGATGCTTTCTAATATGACACTTGCAGTCTGTCTGCTGCAGGGTGCTGGCACTCATGCACTGTACTGCTGTATTGCTTCCCTCTGCAGAAACAGGGGAAATCCCATCCCTTTACATGACTGACTTGAGGCTGCATTTAACTCATTCACACACTTTTCCAGGGGCTGATGCAGCCATGGTGATGATGAAGGAATGACAGGGCACAAATGCACAGGGTACAGCAGATGGGGGACTCATTTTGGTCCCCTCCACATGGCTCACGTTGTTGTGACAGCAGCACGTGGCCTTCCTCCACATCTTTAAGAGCTGCCCACAAGAGCTCCTGGTCTTTTGCTATTCAGTTACACTCCTGTGGTCAGTTTTATCTTTCACCACTGACTTTGCCACTGAAGCACAGGTTTGGGTGCAGGGGAAGTATAGCAAATATAAAAGAGGTGGCCAAAAACTGCCAGAGAGAAGGAGCTGTGGAGGCTTCTCAGAACAACACCCCCACTGTCAGATAGGGGATGGCAGGGGCCAAGGCAGTGTCCCAGGGGCTTTCTTGCTGCAGGGGAGCAGCTGACCAGCAGCTATTACAGGGAAAGAGCGTAACTCCTCCTGGGAATCAACTGGGAATTGAGGTATTAGTCCTCTGCCAGCGAGAAAGACGGGGAAAGAAGAGATGAAAAAAGAGGGAGGCTGGCTGGGGAATACCCACAAAATAGAAAAATGAATGGGATTAGTAGCCAAGAGTGGGTCTTCACAGTGATTAGAATACCCACATTCATGGTAAAAGGGATAAGTAATGCAAGGAACAACTGACTAAAAGCATGTTTCAGACCATAACCTGTCCTTTTATTTTCACACGTGAGAAAGATGGCAGAATACTAAAATAAAGGTTTAAGTGAAACAAGGCCGTGTTAAAAAAATTAAGCCTCAGCAAACCCGGTAACTTGTTGCAGAATGAGGAGAGGGTTTTTTTTGGTACTTTCAGACGAGAAAATCCCAGGCAAACCATGCAAGAAGAAAATTAAATTCCCCGTGTCTCTTTCTATATATTTCATTCCATCTCTTTTGTTGTTGTTGTTTCATTCTGCTTTATTGTATTTTAGTCATTATATACACATTGTCTAAGCTTTCACAGCCCTAGCTAGTTATCTCCCAGGAGAGCTCTAAGGAAATATATTTCCAGTTTATTCTGCCTGCCTCCCCAACACACAATTTCTGCAAAAACGTAAGCTCAGGGTGGATACTTCAATTTACAGAAAAAGGCACTCAGCAAACATGTTACTTACACGTGGTCTTTTCCATTCGAACTTGACGGGGCTTTTCCGGCTGTAGAAAAGGGAGGACTCATTTGGTGGGAAATCAGGATCTTCGTAGAGAATGTTTTTCTCCAGGCACTTCTTGTGAAGCTCCTCGTAGGTCTTCTCCTTTATGCTGATAATGGGCTGATTGCGACTTATAATGGCAGAATAAATCCCCCCTGTGCCCCCTCCTGCCCCCTCTGTAGTGCCAACAGTGGTGCTGGGGACTGACCCAGCAGCTGTTTGCTGAGCCACTGCTGCATTTACGGCGGACGGCATGGGAATCGGGCTTACAGCAAACGCTGAAAGACAGCAGGATCTTGCAAACTGGAAGGAAATTTCAGAAAAGAGGAAGTTGCTGTGCAAACTGTCTTTTCTATCCGTTGAAAGTCTTCTAGTCAAATTTGCAAGCCAGAAAATTCCATGTGGTTTTGCATCCTCTCAAAGGACAGTATTTTGTCATCAGAAATTGGAATTTGTTCCTTGACGTGGGACAAGATGACCAGATGGCTCACTCCCGTGTCCGAGTTGTGCCTACAGCATGCGTGTGTGCTGTCCTGTGCATGTAAGCGTCCAGAAGGGACAAGCTTTAACCGTGAAATCTAAAAATAACTACAGGCACAGAGAGAGGGAAAATGAGAGGGAGGGCATTAGTGAGAGGGTGTCAGTCTTCTGTGCAGTTTGTGCCGAGGCCAGGCATGTTCCTGGGACGGGCTCTGCGTGTGGGCTGACTCCTGGTGCAAGCAGTTCATCTTTTCCTTAAGTAGAGAGGACAGTGAAACTGGAAGCTAAACTCCTGCTGGCTTGGGAACCTTATGTACCAAGTTCTGCCAGGCAGTGGTCCTGACATTACTGAAGGAACTGTTGTACTTGACTTGTTTCTACCCTTTGTGGCAGAAAAGATACAGACAAATTTTTACTACTAGAGAAGATTATCAGAAGACACCTCTAATGGTGAAAAAGGTGCTAATTTGATGCTACTGAGGTCAGGTCAATACCTGCCAGCTGGGTTTGGTTCCTCTGGAGAGCAGCTTGGCAACACTAAGATTCACCTGGTAATAGCCACCACCCATGAAAAAGACAACTTTTTGTGTAGGGGCTGAAGAGCCTAGCGTGGAAACTGGGCCACTTGACACTACATTGCAGGACAGCTTGGCAGAGCCACTTGTCACTCTTTGCAGGATATGCAAGTAGTGAGATGCAAGGGCCTTTCACTGCACAGCTTCAGCAAAAATGCTCATTTTGCAGCCTGTACATACGATTTTTTCTTTCATATTCTCCCTTTCTGCCTGGTATAACAACACATCTCTTATACCTCATATACAGAGCTCTGTTTCTGGAAGAATTGTCAGTAGTAGGGGTACGACATTTTGACAAACTCCTTGTGGGCTGCTGGGAAGGATCAACTGAATGATCAGCAGTGGGTTTTGTTTGGTTTTTTTTCTATTGGGATGGTCAGCAAGTGCCAGGCTATGACCTGCTGCTACTGCTATAGCTAACAGATCAGCCAGTGCCTGCATATGGAATGGAAGGTGGACATGCACTTCTCACTTCTGAGCCAATGTTCAGGAGTTACATCTCTTTAAAATACAACTTCTCCTTTTCTTATTTCTTACTGGACAGATGGGTTTGTTATGTAGGGGTTTTTTTTTAACAGGAGTTGCTAGTAAAAGACAAATGGTGTCTTTAAATAAACAGAATTTTCCATAGAGGAGAACAGATGTGCTGTCTAATACAAACAACAAAATAAATTCTCAGGAATTAAATCCCATAGGCAATGGTATTTACTGCAAGCAGAAGTACCCAAATAGCTGACCTATTGTTCAGATAGAGTAACAATGAACTGATCTTTAGTGAACTAATCTAAAATGTTAATATTGCTATTTAATTTGTATGAAGTTTTCTCTCCAGTTGTTTTCACTAATTGAATTCAATTATTTCTTTTGTAAAGGTACACTAAAAATTTATTTCTTCATTTATGGCATAAATATGTGGAAAAATATGTGAGTTACTACAAATAGCAATGTAAATCATATTATTTGAAATTTATTTTCTCAGATCTAAAGACACAACTGCTAAGATTTTCAGCAACTAATTCCTACTGAAATCCATAGAAGTTAGGAACTTCATACCACTGAAAATTTGACCCATGAGTACTTACTATGGTGCAGATATCGTACCAAGGGCCAGAGAATAAAAGCAAGTCATTTGCTTTAACCAGACACCCTTGGAAGAATACTCACTAGTGATTCTTAACAGTAGAATGAAGGTTGGAAGGAATAAGACATGTAACTTGCTTCATTATCACTTTATTTCACTTTCCAATTTGAGAAATAGCAGTTAAAATATTTCATTAAATTGCCCCAGATAATAACTATATCCTCTCAGAAGCACTGCTATGCTTAAACATAGTAAGAAATCATCAATCAAAGCTTAGAAGGTGATAGAAAAATAGGGTCTGTCTCTCTTTTCACAAATGTAAAAGATCTATTTGCTGCTGTTCTACCTGGATTAACATGTCTGCATTAAGCACAACAGTATTTATGCTGCCAGTTCCTGGAGTGGATGCTCACTCTGTCTCCTGGAAGGTGCTGAGACATAACTCTGCAGAATGAAAAAGCAGGAACCTAAGGGTCTGGTGGGGAACAAACTACACTTGAGTAGTCAAGAGCAGAGTACTCACAGTTTGCTCTCACGCTTGCTATTCCCAGAAATCTGCCCTGCAGAGGACAAACAGCAGCAGGTGGGAGTGACTGACTAAGCTCAGGAGGAGATTAGTAATGTTACATTACCTTTAGCTGGCAAAAATGGTGACCATACTTCTCGGCTTCCTACGAGTTAATTTACTGATGTTTTTAGAAAATACTTCCGTATCTTACTCATATCTTATAAGAAATTAAGTGAACTAGAAATCCAGAAGAACCAGAAACCCAACTGATGGCATGTTCGGGTTTGACTCAAAGCAGAACCGGTTTTAAAATAATATAGCTGACAAGAGTAGCAAATGGAAAGAGTAAACAAACTGTGGAGCAACGGCAGCCTGTGAAAAGAGGTGCCTAATACGGAAAGGCCTGAGGGAACAGGCAGGATGTAGTGGATCTGGGACTCAGAATGTCTCTGTTTTGCAAGGGAAGCAAGCATGAGGACACACCAGTTCTGTCTGCAGATGTGGTGGGAAAAGGAGGCAAGGGAACATCAGGCCAAGTTGTAACAGAACGGAGGAATAAGCATAAAGTGGGATGCCTAAACGCAGAATTAATCCCATTAAAATTAAAATTTGCTTCATAAATCCCTTGCTCAAATCTCAGCCAGATACTAAAAAGCGACATTACTAAAACTTGTGTAAAGGAAGCCAAACCTTGGCAGGACTTGGAAGATGTGGAAAAGCATAGCTCCTTCACTGGGCTGGCTTTAATCAATGACATTCAATCATCAATGCCAATTCCTTCCCAACAGAATTTTTTTTTTTTAAGTAGTACTTGCAGATGAAAGGGACCAACAACATGGAAAATGTTTCTGTGTGACTACAGCTGCTATCCTAAGCCAGTACTGCACCTATGAGGACCTGGGCCTCATTGAAATCCAAGTTTCAAAGCTGGCTGTTGGAGAGCCTTCTGCACTGCCACATTACCATCTTCTACTATTGCACAACTGACTGGCACAACTTGCCCAAACCTCACCTCCAGTGCCTGAGCTGTTTGGTGAGCCTGCTGTTTACTTTCCTGTGCAGACCAGCTAATTCTGCATTGTCATAAGGACTGGAAAGCAGAAGTGTCTGTGAGCACACTGGGTGGATCCTGTGTTTGTTCTCAGAAGGCAGCTGGCAGGCAGAACTCTGGTGATAACCCCTCTGTCTGTCATATCTGCTGATGCTGCTTGTTGAACTGGCCCAGATCTCCTCAAGTGCTCCAGTCTCTGAGCAGTGGGATTTTCAAATACTTATATTAAGGCCCGTGCCAAGAAGCAACAATCTCACCCCATCAATTCATGATTTTCATTGCAAGTGAAGGCAGAACTGAAGCTTAATGCCTAACTGAAGCTAGCCCAGTGCAAATAGTATTTAGCTTATTTCCCCAAAGATACAATCCTAGTGCTATTGCTTTTGCTGAACAGAAAAGTTATCCAAGTTCAAATTAGCGCTTTAAAAGAAAAATTGTAAGAAATGTTAGTTTGGGTGTGTTGGTAGAAAACATGTTTGTTGATTTGATTGGATTCAAGTGACCATCTGAAGTCCTCCCAGTTTATTTCTCCTCAGCCTCTCAATGAATGGCTTCTCTGAAGAAGTTGCGTCTCCTTTCAGCTGATACAGATCTCCCAGTCAGCATCAACCCTCAGGGCTAAGTTTTCCAGTGTCATCACAGAGGTCTTCGTATCGTATGTGAAAACCACTTCTTTTTTTTTCCCATCTGAACAGGACAAGAGAGTTTTCTATTTAATTTAAGAAGAATCCTTCTGAAACACAGTTACACGTGACTCTCTACAGTTTTTAGTTCTGACTGTCCCTGCCACTGGCAGAAAGGACTGATTAAAAAAGAAATAGAAGTCAAATCTTCCCAGCACACACGTAAGAATGCAGTGGAATAAGAAAGTAACTTTTTTTTTTTTCCTGATCTTTCAAACTATGGAACTACTCAAGGATTTTTCTGAAAAAAATAACCCTGGTTTCTGCACAGGTTTTTCTCCAAGCACCCTTGAGAGATGGAGGCAGAAAGTCCATTTCCCCGTGACTCTCAAAGTGAAGGGACATGCTTGCAAAGCAACCAGAAACCATAAGCCCTTTCTGTAGATGCTACTGCTTATCCATATGGGATCCCTCGCAGCTTCTAGAGATCCCCATGTAGTCGGAACTCCAGAGCTTTTGGATCAGCATGGAAACAGAAGAGTAGATCTGGCTTTGTCTGCAAGTTTCCTGTTCTAGTGTAGGCAGGTTGACAGACCTGAGCAAATGGGCCCTCATTTGAAGTGCCGCCTCTGCTCATGTTCTGTGCAGGACAATGTTGCTTGAACTTGTTCACTCCAAACCACTTTTACTGATATATTTATCACCTGACAAAGCCAGTGTTCTTCAGTTCTGCATGTAGTATCAATGGTGAATAGCTGCTGGCTCCCTTCACTAAATTCTGTGCTTGATATCAAAGATGTAGCAAAGAAAACTAAACAAAGAGGCTTCCTATGCTGTAACACTTCCTTTACAGACCTGTCAGTTTGACACCTCTAGTGAATGGCAGCAGAGCAACAGAATTTCAAAACATTGTAGTAAAATAGACGTCAATTCATTACCCTTGGAACTGGCTGTCACAAAAGTGGGTTGCTTTCCAAAGCCCAGAACTATCACCCGTTCAACTACACATGTAGTGTGGTATTGTCCGCTTTCATCTACGCAGCTGAAAAAACAAAATTATTTCATACACATTAATTTCTTTCCATCAGTATAAGCTCAGTATCACACAAATATTATTACTTCAGTCTCATCCTGAAAGCTCCCTATACTGGTTTCCTTTCCTCTATTAACTTTTCTCTTAAAAACAAGTAAAACTTTCACCCATTGTCAGCTAATTCTTCACTGCATATCAGATTTCACAGTCAGAAGAAAAACAGTTTGAGAAGCTGTTTTATGGAAAAAAGCACGGCTTTGGCAACCAGAAAAGTTCTGGATATTCAGAAAACAGTAGTTAAAACTCATAAATATAAATGTAGAGCTAATTTTAACATTTTTTTCAAGGAAGATGTTTCAATCTGAGACAAAATTATGTTTAATTTTGTAACTAATTTTATTTTCATTAAAGAGCTCTAAAAAACCTCAAACCAAAATGAAACTTTTTTTGGTAATGAACAGAATATGATATCATTCATCTCAAAATGACTTTTTTTCCAGCTTCTAGATTTGCTAGCAGTTTAGCACCGTTTTTCTTTCCCATCCTGAATTTTTAAGCTTTTCAGATTTCATATTCCAGATAAAGAGATTTGAAGTATATTTTTAACCACATTATACCAGCCAAACTAGTTTTGCTCTGTATTAAATTTTGTAGCATTAGGACCACCTCCTGCATATTTTTGAACCTTGAAGGACTAAAAAACACCCGTAGAATCATCATTTATGCACTACACAGCCCTATGTGCAACACACCTCAATAGTAAAAGTGTTACAGTGACATATTTGGCATCTCTTTCCTTACAGGCAGCTAAGGATCTTTTTGGCTTTTAGGTTTTGTCACTGAGCCTTTGCAGGTGGTACCCCTTGTGCTTCCTTTGAAGAGCTTCTCTTCATGCTAATATATATGGTGAATTTGCTGATTGCTTTGGAAGACTACACTGGTGTGGTTTTGATTCCCAGACAGAAGCACTGAACATCTCAGGTTGGAAGGGACACACAAGAATCAAGCCCAACTCCCTGCTCCTTGTAGGACTACCTAAAACTAAATCATGTGACAAGAGCATTGTCCAGATGTGCTTTGAACTAGGAAAGGCCTGATGCCTTGACCACTTCCCTGGGGAACATGTTCCAGTGACTGACCACCCTCTCAGCAAAGATTCTGTTGGAAAATACAAACACTCAAAGTGTTGCCTACTTGCAAATCTCCCGGTTTATCTGTTTTGTCTCTCTGATAGGTTTTACTCTTTCTAATGACTTTCTTTATATTTGTGTCAATCTGCAGAATCTTGAGTTTGACTAGAGTGAAACAATACGAGGCAACTCAGTATTTCATATGTTACTGCCCTCAGACTTGTGTAGAACACAGTTTACTTCTGCAGTTTTATGACAGATTCTGCACACTCTGGGGCTTCACTAAGGAATAGATGAGACTAATACTGCTACGTTTGTAAGAAGGCCTCATGAACTAGAACAGGCATTTCAGTGATTGTGTTGGTGGCTTTGGTCCATAATTGCTGTTACCTGGAAGAGAGAATGTTCTTGTGGAAAGTGAATTTCCGATACAGGAACTGCTTCTTGTGGAGATACTGAAATGAATGCCCATCATCTACATAGAGCTCACCTACGGCACAGGCCTGTGAAACACACCAAACAGAGCACAAATTAACAGCAGCATCTAGTGTTGAATAGTGAAACGAAAAGGTCTCACTATATGTTATGCTTCATATTGAAGGTGTGTGTTTATTTTTCTTTAGCAACTTGTATCCCTGGAAGGCTCAGGCAATCCAGCTCTGAGACTGCTGGACATCCTGGTTTTGTAAATTGATGCAGGTGCCACGTGTCACCTCTTTATTGGCAAAGACAGTTGTAGGAAGTTCCCTCTCTGTGCCCAAGAGGAAGTTTGTGGCCTGCTCCTTCTCTGTTCCTTCCTCCAAGGGACTAGACAAGGGCTGAAAAAGGTCAGAAAAATGTTCTGCCTCTGCTATGCTCAGATTGTCACGCTTGGAGGGAACAGTGGGGGACAGGCGAGAGTCCCCTCGAACAGCACAAGTGGAGAAGAGCCATTGGGCACTCAAATGTAGATGCCATTGTGCTGATCAAACAGGCAGCAAGGGCCTACAAAGGGCCGGTGGAGTAGAAGACATCTTTGTAAAAAGGCAACGCTATCTCAGAGCACCTCTGTGTCTAAGGCCACGTGGAGCTCATAAGAAATATCCATCATCCATTCAGTGGATTTTCCAGCTGTGGTCTTCAGAGGTATCACAGTGCCCCCGCGCTGGAATACTGGGATCTGCAAAAGACAAAGCCAGGGCAGAAAGGTTCCTGTACTCTGATAATGTAATTTTAACAAGGATCAGAGATAACAGAAGTTTGCTCAAAACTTAGAAACAAACTTTTACCACAAATATATAAAGAAAATTATTCAACTAATGATGGGAATAGTAGTAACTTTCTGTATGTCTATAAGCAAAATAATTTTGCTTGGAAAAGCAACCCTTATATCACTTCACTTTACCACCAGGATACAGCAGTGTTCGATCTAACAATAAAGGAGATGGGACTTTTATACAAAAGCTATTTTAGACTACATTTCTGCAAGGAAATTGAAATGTCACTTTTCTGATTCCGAATAATGACAAAACAAAAGCTTGGGGTTTTTTTCTTCTGCTCAATGCAAGCATCACTTTAGAACAAAAACATACATTCTCCAGTGTTACTGGGATCTTCACTGTGCCTGCATCTTCCATTCGCTTAAATTTTCTGAAATCATACCAAATCTAGAAAAAATGAAAAAAGAAGGAGCATAACACATATGCCAAGATCTGTTCCCTCTGCAGGCGCAGTTACTCTCCTGCTTAGCCTGTCATTATTCCTAACAATGTATTTGATAGGCAAGAAAAAGCATTTATTTTTAAATTAAATGACCTTCTGGATGAAAAGACTAAATTATCATTTCTGAAGCACAAAAATAATCTGACCTTTTCTACAGTTTGCACAATGTCTTGTATGTCTGAAAGCATCTGGAAGTGCAAAACAATGAAGCACTTCTTAAATTTTTTCTTAAAAATCTAATTCTTGAAAAAGCGTATTTATATTGAAGTGAAAATTAACAACAAAGTTGCTAATAACGGGTGACAAAAGAGAGCTGCATCTGAATCTCCCATGCACCACACTTGCCATCAGGTTTAACTGCTTTAAGCGTGCCAAGCAGTCAATTGCCACAGAGATCTTGATAAAAGTATTTTCCTTAACTTGTCTGGAGAGCCTAGTCTGTTTTTCTCCTTATACTGAGAAGAATTCTAAGTGTCCTCAGGTGCATAAGTGGAGTCACAAGGCTCTGCATGGTCTCATACTCTCCCTTTTGCTGCTTACTCTCTAGAGTCTCAGGCTTTCCCTTAGCAACTATTTTCCCCAAATCATTTCCCTTCCTCCACTTCGCAGCTGCTGTCGCCAAATGCTCTTTGTAGGAGTGGACCACTGTGCCATCCTGTGGATAAATACCTTTACTTCAGAGAGGAACTGCTCTCTGTATGTGTCAGTCTTTGCTAGCATGCCACAGGCTACTGAGGCTTGCCTTTCCTTGTTAAAATTTTCCCTCCCCACAGTTTCCCTCTGATTTCCTTATGATCTTTCATCAAAATTCCCTTTTTCCCCAACATAAAATGGGAAGTTTAACCCAAAGAGAAATACATGAAAGAAGGAAATTGACAATTTAACTGTTTCATGGTGCTTGATGAGAAGCAGCAAGCCTTGAGGGGAGATTTAAACTGTAGGTGACTTGAAATTTGTGCAGCAACTCTTGGAAAAGCAAGAAAGTAAATTTACTGTGAGCCAAGCAAGCGAGGCACCAAGATGGAAGGAAGGGTTCAGAGTGGCACAGCATGGCCAGCCAAGACTCAAGACTTGGCACAGCCGTAGTGCTCAGCAGCTCTGAGATGGGGAGCCTGGAAGGTTTCTGCATAAAATACTTCTTTGGGCTGAACAGCTGAGCAATCCATCTACATCCTTACCTCCTCTGACCCTGGAAACAGAACTGTCACGGTCTTGGCCTCTTTCTCTGTGACTGGATGCACCAACAAAGCATTTCCTGGAGAAAAACATAAACATGGCTGTGCTCCTCAAGGCTGCATCTCCCCAGAGCAGAACCTGTGTGCTCTGGGGTTGTCACCTCCTACAGCCATTTTAGGAGGTTGCTTGGGCACGTCATATGCTGAGGTTCACTTTCTGCTGAAGAAAAAGGCCCGTGTAGGGAGCTGATGGCTGACTGACTTCAGCATCCAGCCATACCACAGCAAGCACCAATCACCTTTGGGTGGCAGCTGTTTGCCACGCCATTTTTGAAGGAGACTGTGATCTTCGCTGCTCCGCTGAACCTGATGTTTCAGGTCAAAACCAATCATGTTTTTTAAAGTGACCAATGAGATAAAACTCAGGTTTTGCATCTCCTATGTCCTCTATTTTCACAGTGCAGTTGAAACTAGGTCCCTCAAAGAGGTCTCAGGTTCTATATTCACGTATAATTTTTTTAAACCTTGGGCAGCATTTTTATGTTTTCTTTTTGTCATGCAACGCCTCAAAAATATTTAACTCATATTCCAGAGAAAAAGACACTTGCTTACCCAGCATGTACTCATTTTCCACATCAAAAGTTTCCACTTTCCCTGGAAACTCTATCCAGAGAGACCTGTAGAAAAGAAAGATAATGGCATTCAGCTACATTTTTCCTCTCCAATCAACCTGTTCAAGTCCTTCTGGCATTTTCAGGCTCCATTTTCTCCCTCTCTTCACAAGGCACAGTTTTCAAGAACTGAAAATAGGGCAAAATCCTCTTTTTTATCAGGGACTCAAAGTACCCCTTTGAGTCAATGATGAGAGCCCTCAGTACAGCATGGGTGAAGACACTACAGTACACCTATCTCTCAAAACATAGGCCTCATTTTCTTCCCTCCTGCCTTCTTCCTTACAACCTTGCACTACATCTGCCTTCCTTCTATCAAAGGAGAGAGATGAATGAGCCCTTGTGTCCCGGTCTACCAGCAATGCTGGCACCTGATGAGCTAGTCCCTGCAGCACAGTCCTTCCTGTTCTCAACAGCTCACTGCTGCTTTTATAGCAAGTCTCCTCCTGGCCACGCCTGAAAAACCTGAACCAGAAGCTCATTTTCAGTTTTACTCAAAAAAGGGTAATAATAACTATCTGGTTACAGAACAGGAGTTGTATATTTAAAGTCTGAGAGATTATGACAGTAATAGCTTGTTAAGAGACAGGGTCTGGGTTTCCTTACACAAAAGCCTGGCTCACCTGCTCACTCACAGGCATTCACTTGTTCACTGTAGCCCTACTGCTCATGTGCTTGCTAATGAGACACACTCTGCTTGTCTCAGTGAGAAAAATATACTTCCTCTCTAGTTCTGTACCTACTGCAGCAAACTTAACACAACAGAAGTGTGATTTAATACTGTGGGCAGTTCACATGTCAACAAAAGCTTCATTTCAAGAAAGGCAGAAACCCACTGTCTATGTCAGTGCATAAACCAGATGCATTTACACCTACATACGTGCAGACAGACACTCACACTATGTCTGTAATGCAAATCATCTTCAAAACTCAAACCACTCAACCCTTGCAAAAAGCCCTTTATGTTTTTAAAACTTATGAGATGTATCTGCATAACAAAAAGTAAAGGTCAATGTGTGCAAAAGAACAGTTCTAGGGCAACCTCAAAGACACAGAAATCAATACCAGGGAGATTAATGACACTCATCTCTTCCTGGAAGTGCTGCATTCAGTTCCACAGAGGTACATTTTTAAGACGTTAGAGAGCAACAGAACAAATATTTATTTTCTAATTTAATTTCTGTTCTAGATTATTAAATTCTCTACTAAAAGAAACATTATAAGGAATACTGCAGAAATAAATGATAAAACTACTAATATGAAATAAGATTTTATAACAATAACAATTAAGCAGTAACAAATATTTTCATGAAAGGCAAAATGGCATTTACATTTCTAGGTCAGCAAGTTCAGAGTCCATTAAGCACTGTTTTATGTACTGGTTGGACTACTATGTGATGGTCTTTATCATGACGAAAAGTCTGAAGTCCACACTACTTTAAAGGGTTTAAAGAATGCGATGTGTTTATTGAATTAGTGTGCTCCAGGTGTCATTTGGGAAAAAAACTCAAAACATAATTTTCCTCTGAGAGCCCTAGCAAAGCTTGCAGAATGCATGAAAATAGAATTCAGTATTATTAGAATTTTTGGTGTGGTTTTCTCCCTTTTAATAGTCAAATAAATAACTGCGAAAGTAAGAGAGGGTAATTGAAGTTCCCTTCTCCAAGAAAGTTCCTGCGGATAACCCCTGAGCCTCCTGACACATGCTCTTACCTCATGACGGGTTCAGCCGCCGTGTGTGCCCGATAGAACAGAGTGTATAAGTAGGGCAGGAGGACGTAGCGCTCTCTAATGGCTTTCCTGATGATCTGGGTGTTCTTCTCCCCAAAGAGCCACGGTTCGCGCCGTTTGCTCTCCATGTTAGAGTGACCTCTGAAGAAGGGCTGGTAGGCTCCAGCCTGATACCAGCGAACAAGTAATTCTGGTTCTGGATCTCCAATAAACCCTCCCACATCAGCTAGATATTGTGCAGACAAATAAAAATACACAGTTGTGGAGATTGTTCTGGAAAACGTGAAGCTCTCCTCTAACGAACATTCCAAGTGTATAAATCCATGCATTTCAGTTGGTTCACTGTTCTGCTGCTGGGCAGCTGCTGGTCCAAATAAGAATGAAAAACTGGTGCAGCAAGTTTTTTGAAAAAAAAATCTCAAGACAGCTTTTGAAGGCTAAGTGAGTGACTTTCCCAGTGACAGAGGACTGTCACAGTGATGCTACAGAACACCACCTGAGGACTGCTGCTCCAGATGGGACACAAACACTGCACAAAAGTTAGTGGAGACATGATGGTGAGAGCCAGGTTTCAGGCTTCTGAAGCCAGACTAATCTGTGAAACCACCTGGAAATGCACAGGACTGTTGAGCTTTCCACCATCTGTGTTGAAGTCTACCTTGGGAATACAAGCTTGGTGGCACCATTTATGCACAGTGAGAAACACATTACCTCCACAGAATGAAATCCCTGCCATGTTGATGGTAAGAAGCATCGGAATGGATATTTTCAAGTAACTCCACTCTGCTGTGTTGTCTCCAGTCCATACTGCCCCTGGAAATACCCAGTTTCAGTATTATGCAGGAAAATTGAATGTATACTTCAGTTTATGCTTGCAGTTAAGGAAAGAAGACAAGAATAATCATGAACTACTTGTGAATTGCTGTACATTGCACCTTTTTTTTTCTTTATACATGCATGCTCCTAAAATAGGCAATAACGGCAGGCATTGGTTTGTCACAGGACACAGGTTGCTGTTCTCCCTTTGACTTGTACATCCTTTGCCAGCCTTTCCTGATTTTTTTAATCACTTGCACTCTTATGAACTTACCACATCCGTGTTTATAAGACAGTTTCTCTAGTCCTCTCTAGACTACTATCCATCAAACTTAATAGAACAAAGCAGCAAGGAAGGCATCCAGCTAATCCTTACTTACCATACTTCTGTGATCCAGCAAAGAAAGATCGTGTGAGGACAAATGGTCTCTCTTTTCCTGAAGAACGTCTTATGAGTCCTTCTGCAGTTGCCATTTGCTGAAAATCACAAATATAAAAGTCAGGAAGACAAACTCTTTAATTAGGGTACTTTCTACACAGTCTTTTTAGCCCTTCTAAGGCAGAAAAAATAAGAAATCTGTACCCATAAGTAATACCTATTATTAAATAACACATCCTTATTAGAATATACGTGAACAAAAATTTATTGATTTCTTTGAGAAATTTTCTTGAGACCAATCACAGTTTTTTTCAAATATTGCAACATCCAGCACAGCAGAGTTTCAGTCCTTGATGAAGGTTACAATACCTACTACTGTGTAAAGTACCACATCAGACATACTCCAGTAGAATAACTGCTGTTTGTATCTCCGTATACTCTACCTGGTAGAATCCGTAGAGGTTGTGTAATTCCCGATGCTCCCAGTTGTTGTAGTGCACAGCATCTTTCTGCATTGTTAGTTCTGCCCCCTTGAAGACTGAAGGCTCATTCATATCATTCCATACAAAGAGGATATTAGTGGATGCCTGTGACACAGGGTTGCAATTAGGTCATGGCAGAGCCAATCCTGTGACTTAGAGTGTTTATCTCAAGTGGGTGTCAGATCAGTCTGGGGTATGAGTAGAAACAGCAGCACAAAAGCAAGACTTGGTAATTACACTTCTCAGGTCACTTGAAAGCCCCCAGTCCCAGTCATTCATCTCATCCCTGCTAGAGGCCCTTCCAGTCAGGGTAGCAGCCTGCAAGCCCACTTGATCTTTGCAACTCTTACAAAACTCAGTAGGCACTTGCTATTCCTGCTTTCTGGTGAGGGAAAAGAGAAGTATAAAACAGCCATGAGGAAGAATCAGAGAAGGCCAGAGGTGAAAAGCTGGAGAGGAAAACCAGCATGGGAAATATCTACTAAGCATGTCTTACTAGGGAAGTGGTTTCAACAACTCTGCTGCAAACCAGAACTTTGGGGCAGGGTGAGGGGAACTGGAGGTGTGCAGCAAGTGTCACCCAGACACTTTCAGCACTAGGCAGGAAGGTCAGTATGAAGTGACTGAGCTGTGAGAATGCACTCCCACATCGCTCCTTGTGTGCTATCAAGTTAGTAAAGGCTGGAATAGCAGCAGCTGTTTTATATTACGGGTTCTTAAAATGCCTGCAGTTTGTTCCTTCTACCGCTGCAACTAAGTGAGCATGTTCACTGGTGGCATTTGGCTTCCAACTATCTTAGCGTAGATGGGTCCACGGAGAAAATCCTTCTATGGTACTTCAGCTTATCAAGATATTTTCCTATACACTACAATAGTAGAGCTACAAAGGCCAACAACCTGCTTAGACAGTATCTTCTCTCTTTTCTCCCTTTTCAGGCTTTCTGGGATATGGAGATCAGAGCAAAAAAATACGAACCTTGTATGTTTTGAAGGCAAATTGATCTGCATACCATTTTCGCACTTCAGGATTTGTGAAATCCAGGTAACAAGAGGAACCTGTGGATGTGGGAGATCCCAATTATTTACCTAATTTTATGAACATTGCCTTTGCACCTAAATACAATGGCCTAAAGCTACAATGCTTTTCATAGGCAGCAATAATGCAGTTCCTATCTTTTTTGAAGTTAAAGCTCAAGAGCAAATTCCAAGCTGACTTGGAACTCAGTACACCCCTTGCCATGTTCCGAAGATCAACACACGTAGATTCTGGAGGTCTGAAGCTCAGCACCATTTGAGGATGACTGCTGGCGGTTTGAAACATATTCACATGTGAACAAGAAGTCAGGGAAACACAGCATCCCCAGTATTTTGAGCTCAAACAGGAAAGTGTCACTGAGAAGCTGAACAATACATCCTGCCATGCTACTAGTAGTTGTAATATGTCCTTGATTTTTCCCATAATCACTCCTTTGCCAGGACTGTGGGCTTCCTGTCTGTAAAGAAGGGGGACAACCTCTTTTGCCTCCCCGCTATGAGATCACCTCATGAAAAATAACATGTCAAATCACTGTATTACTATTGAATCAAAGTCTTCAGGATCAGGGTTCACTAAATTTCATCCAGCCTACATAAGCTGTGCTCACTGCAACAGACTGGACTGCATTTCTGTGTCCAAGACAAGTTGGGAAGAGGAATGGCTGTTCTCATCAACAAATCCAACTCTTTTAGCTCTAGGCACTGGGACTATCTGCAGATCCAATAGATATAACAGAGGTAGCTATACAGCTGAGGCAATCAGAACATGACTATACCAAAACCCCACATTGTTATTAATTATATTAACTTTTAATTATTAATTATTATAATCATTAATATTTACCAAAAATGCAAGGGATATAAGAATTTAATTCTGCTTCCATGGATCCAAATTAACTTATTCTGTAAAGTTTTAAAAATAAACAGCTTAAAATATAAAGACAGAGTGTTTTTTTACCTGGCCAACAGATGCCCTCAAAATCTTGCCCATTTCTGTCTTTCACAAAATATCCCTTTTCCTTTGCCTGTGAATACAGGGTATACAAGGGATCAACCTTAATATGAGGATCTACGATGACCACAAGCTGCCAGGGTAAGAAAATAAAACGCATCATTAGCATCAACTGTGCTTAATAAAACAGTAAGAGCTCACTCTTGATAAAAGGCAGAGAATGACTTCAGCTCAGGTAAAGAAGAGAGCTGTGTCACTAATTTTAAAAAGCAGACACCAGTTTTTTTATATACTGTGCTAGACATAGGTACAGGACCTGAATTTACAAGGAGTGCATGAACTCGTCCCTCTGAAATAAAGGACAAAACCCATTGTTTCAGATAAAAGCAAGTAACCCAACCCTAAAAACACTATGTTTAATTCACTGCTGTATTCTGTGAATGGGAAAATATTTGACTTCTGTATTCATGTGCCTGCTTAAAATCATATGCTTTAAGACATTTAAATTCATTTTAGTTTGTGTAGCATACAACAGCAAGAGGTAGTATATTTTGCAGTTACACTCTGCCACTTTGCTGCAGAGATGAGAAAGTAATATAGCTCCAATCGAGAGACTATAAAATTTGAACGCTATTTCAACAATCCCTGGTTCATTGACTTTTGGCAAAGATCAAGCATTAAGCAATTCTACAACTCAGTAATTCCAAGGAAAATATTTTAGGTGTAAAAATAGAAATACAGAAACACAAAGAAAAGCTGAAGCAACCACAGAAACTATCAATGGTGAAAGCTCATGTAAAGAAGAAAAATTTTCTGCTGTGTTCATCAATGACAGCACCGAGCTGCTTCTGTAAGATGGAGTTTCACATGGGTCAAATTTAGCCGGATTGTCAGGATATGGAACAAACTACTAAATAATAAAACGATATGAGGAACTGAATTAAAGGAGATAGCTTGCATGCTGGAAGCATCGCCAGATGGCAACACAGTCTAATTTATTGTGCTGTAGTTAACCTGTTTCCAAGTATCTGAAGTACCCCGCTTAAAGCAAGATTGGGTAGATTCACACTACAGAGAAATCTTTTCTTTCTTCCTGCAATATTATTTACCTTGCGTTTTTTCTTCCTGAGATGTTCTTGCATCTTTCTGGGGTTCGGGAATTTCTGTTTATCCCAAGTAAAATACCTCTTGCCATCTGTGTGCTCTATATCCAGCCATATGACATCGTAAGGAATGTCATGTGCATCAAAGCCAGCATCCACTGCCTTGACATCTTGCTCATCCTCGTAATTCCACCTGCACTGATGGTAGCCCAGAGAAAAAAGTGGGGGCAAGGCTTGAGTGCCTAGAAAGAGTATATGAATGAAGATAAAACTGTCAGTAATTTCAGTCTTTCCACATTATAAGGTGGCCTGTCTTAATAGTGGCTGGCAGTTCTAGCCCACTCTAAGGGTACAGACTCAGATAGCAGTAATTATGCTGGTTTCTCAATTAGAACCAAGTTTGGCCAGCTGTGAATGCCAGGGAAACCAAGGATTGATGCCTGTCTTCGCAAAGCACGAGCCTTTGATCTACACCCTGCAGTTTGGGAACAACTGGCCTCCTGCACACAATGGGCTGGGTAAATACTGACGCACTCTTGGGCACAGCACGTTCCTCAGAGAATCTGCCGGGTAAGTGTGCCATTCTGACTCCAGTTATGTGAGTTGGTACCTGTCAGTTGTGCAAACTGCTTGAAGATATCAAACGCAGTGGGTCCCATCAGCAGGAAAACATCAATGATCCCACTTTCTGACATCCAGCGTACATCAGTTAGAGGCACCGCTCTCTGCTTAGCAGTCTCTGCAGCAGATCTGGATGGAGTGTGCTTAGAAGGAAAGCAAGGTAAAACTGAATCTCTCTCTATATCAAACTTTTATTCAATGAGGGATCAAAGAGGGAAACACATAAAATTCACTAACACATACCTGGCAGGTATTAGGAATACACACTGAATGTTTCTTATATATCCTTCACAAATCTTTTACCTTGCATACCACTTACACAAAGTAGAGTAATAGGTAATGAGAAGAAATGGGTAACGAGTGGCAAAATAATTAAAGTGTTTCCATAATTAAAGACCATGCATTTTCTGTACGATCTTTGAGTAATATCTGTATCATAAGTAAAATAAAATAAAAAAAGAAATTAACTACATAATGCAGTGCTGGAAAAGCAGGATTTGCTTTTTCATCACTGTTTCAATTTTAACAGAATTCATATGTTCACGTTTCAAGAGTTGAGTGAGTTCCTTTCCTGAACATTTTATGTTTCTTCAAGATCAATTACAGTCCACAGAAGAATGAGCCTGCTAAGCAGAAATGTGTGGCAATGCCAAGAATTTAAACACTCATAAAAATTCCTCAAATCCAAGTGATTGTCAAGAATTTTGTCCACCATTTTTTCTGCTTGCTACATCCACCTGTGTAGATTTTTTCTGGGTATTTTCTCTCTGCCCCCTCCTGTAGACCTGTTAAGATACAAGATCTATTACTTGGCTCTTGAAAGGAGTCATCTCTTTGTTCTTTTTGTTTAATACAACAAATTTAGCAATAGGGAGGACAGGAGGAAGAGACTGACCATTCTTCATTAGTGAGCAAAAGATAAATCTCCAACAGTGTTGTTATATTCCTGTTGGCACTGTCCTGACGTGTTTTCTTTAGTTATTTAATTCTGAGGAAAGTGAATAACTCTCACCTCAGCTACTGCCTTTGTACTAATATCCACCAGTGTTTCTGAAGAGTTCAGCCAGAAGATCCCTGAAGTTCTGTTAGGCTTGTGTGCTAAGAGAAGGGGCACTGAACCATAAATGCCTATTTTGTCATGTATCTTGTGGCCAAAAATATCCAAATTATAAAGCCGGTAGGCATCACCATCACTAGGACAAACAAACAGATGTGTTTGTTACATGTAAGCATCTTCCACTAGGTCAGTTTTAACTCTATTGCCATTCCACTAAACTTGGTGAATATTCAGTGAGTGCTCTGTGTTCTGGTCTTTTGTTTAGCATCCAGAGGTGAAATATGGACCGCCTAGATTACTGCTTCTTTGCTTTGGTCCTCACTATCTGAACCAAGCAAGATTTTTGCTGCCAATGAGACTACTGTGTGTTTGCTTTATATCTTAAAATATGATTTCTGAACTCTCCCATCCTTCCGTGGAATTGCTCTTTTATGAGTTCTACTAAAACATGACCGATCCAGCAGTTCAGAAAAAAACTGCATGGAAAATTGAGAGAGAACAGAAGGGGCCATTCATGAAACTGCACGCTAGGGAAAGCAGAACACCTTACTCCACATGGGTAGCGCCTACAATTCAGTTTGCTGTATCATTAAACTAAAATATACACTACATGATATACATATCTCAAGCTGTTGTCTGCGTTAAATTATTAATACAATGTTATAGCTCTCCTTTACAAAAAAAAAAAAAAAAAAGAAGACACTGCACTCACTAGCAATCTAACACATTGACACCTTTACCTGGTGTTTTTGAGGAGAAGTGTTTCTGTGTGTTGTGGTATTCCATAAACATGGTCATATCCATGTAAAGAGAAGTCCATGCCTACAGAAGTAGGACCTGTGGAAATAAGGTTAAATGATGAGAACGCAGAGTTCCATTCCTAGGCTTAACTGAAACGAATAGAGCAGGGCAACCTAACTGGATAAACCAAAAGAAAATAGGTTTTAATGTTTCAATAATTAACTCTTTCATGCTTCCTTTCAACTTCACTTCCATTATTACTTCTGTTCTATAGAGGTAATGTTTGAAACAGATTTTATTGTATTTCTTCTGATTTTGAACTTCTTAAGAAGATGAAATGAAT
Source organism: Mohoua ochrocephala (assembly GCA_013398855.1). Classification (NCBI taxonomy): domain Eukaryota; kingdom Metazoa; phylum Chordata; class Aves; order Passeriformes; family Acanthizidae; genus Mohoua; species Mohoua ochrocephala. The sequence continues at coordinate 259,508 of VZTA01001030.1, forward strand.
CGCCTTAACAGAAAAAAAACCCTAAATCCATGTAATCACGGGTCACTTCTTTACTCTGTAGTGAAACTGCATAAAATTATCTCCTGTTTCTATCCCAGTACCTAAAAGCCAAACTTTTCAGCACAGTGGACTTCAGAATCTGAACTGCCTGTTTCCCACTGGTCTTCTCTTCAGCCTCAGCCATGGGAGTAGCATGCACAAGAGTCCCTACCAGTGACATCATCCTGTCACATTACTGAATCCAGAGCAACTTTTGGCAGGCAACCAGAGATCCTGCAGACTGACAAGCAGCAGCTTCAGGATCAGAATCTGACCATATGGACTTTATTCCTCTGACACAGAAAACCATGATGCTGGCCTAAGACATGAGAAACAGCATGAACAACAAGGGCAACAGCTTCCTGCCCTCTGAGTCTTGACTGTGAACTGAAGAAGCTTCTGTCACCAAAAGAATTTGCTTTCAGACTTCCCTCTTCCTACTGCAGCTGCTGGGTAGTGCTGGTTGCTATAAAAGTCTGCACGATAATGGTACTGGACAAAGGTAGCCATCTTAATTAATAGAGAATACAATGGGATGGACAGCAAATCATCATATATTTTGGTAATTGATAATTTAAATTGTATTTGAGCTACCGTTCTCATGTGTCTATAACCTTCTTCTTATCACTTAAGATTGCTCAGTATTTTCTTTTTTAGTCCACACTTCAAGAAAGTTTATTTGTGACAATTATTAATGCTTAGATATAATGATTTCTTGTATGTCATGAGAATAAATTACAGGTGAAGTCAATGTTATGTACGAATACTAAAAAAAAAGAAAAGAAAAAGGAAATAATGTATTATGTACATCATATACATGTACAGTCGGACAATGCAGATAGTGTTAATGCTGTGTCAGAAATGGCACACAGTGAGTTGATGAATTGGGTCACATTCAACGTGTTCCCTCTTAAACAGAGATCTCATGAATATTTGCAGAACTTTTGTCAAATTGTTACCCTTCACTGATTTCTGATTAAAACAATGTTAAGGCAACTGAAAAGCAGGAGCGAGACACTGATAAACATTAAGCAGCTAAAGAGAAAGCAGACAGAAATATGAATGAACATGGGTATATACAAAAGAGTAAATCTGTTTTCAGAACTAGACTGAGACTTACCGTGAGCTTTGATGTCTAAGAAACTGCCAAATTTCTCTTGCCAGAGACCTAGATCCTCTTGTTTTTCCTGTACAAATAGAAATAGCTAAGCCTAACAAATGAAACTGCTCACATCATGTATTTCTAAGAAAAATATACTTATTCACACAAGATTTATACACTGTTAACTGCTTTTTTTTGCCACATATGGCTAATATAAATAAATCAAAACCACAAATCAGATTCAGCTGCAGGAATTTACACGAAAGAACTGATGTGCACATGTTGTACACAACCAGTCTGCTACAGCATAAAAGTAGTATCTGAGGTCTTGAACAGAATCACAGAATGATAGAATAGCCCAGTTTGGAAGGGACCTCAAAAGATCACCTGGTCCACCCTTTAATGTTAAAGGGAGCTTTGATGAGATTATCTAGCAGCCTGTCCAAACAAATCTTGAAGACCTCCTGTGATAGGGACTATACCACATCCCTGGGGAGGTTGCTCCAGTGAGTGATTATTCTCACTGTAAAAAATGTGTTTCTCCTTGATGTTGAATAAATTTATGAAATGCATGGATAGAACCAAACAGAAAAAACCATACAAACAGAAACAAACCCACTCCCCCAAACAGTAAAGGCCAGACAACAAAAAAAACTCTCCCGACACTCGGGAGTGTCTGTAACTGATACTGTTAGTCTCCTTGTGTCTTGTAATTCATTGTCGTAGAATTTACACTTCTTGCAGTGTCTTTCCTAGTTTTCTTTTCTACATTCATCCCACAATAAGTGGACATGGCCTCTTGCAGCTGTGTGACTTCCCTGGCAGCAAATGAGAGCTCAGACGTAAGTACGCTGAAGGCAGCACAGCTCCTGCCATTTGTAACAGGATAGCGGAGTCAGCAGCCATCTGCTCTGCAGGAGGCTAAAATTATATCACAGACCCAACTCAGCCTCCTGGGAAAACTGCTATGTGCCCCTGTGCACTGCCAGGACCTGGTCTATTTTAAGAGAGAATTTTATTTCTGTATTAAGCCTGAATGTATGTGGAGGCATATTTTTTGACTGTTATAAAAAAGGTAGTGTTCTGTTGAAACTCTCTTTGCATTGAACAGGGAATTTGCAAATGACAAATATCACCACAAAACTCCCTTTTACACATCTACTCCAGATCAAATAAGAGACCAAAAGAGAAATAAATTAGTAATAAAAAGGCTACAGAAAAAAACATTTTTGTGCTACATCTACCTAACTGATGCCTTCTACAGACTTGGTAAAATGCATAAATCTTTCTCCAACTATGAATTTGTAAAGTATCTCAATATGTTATACCAGGTCCTTTTTGAAAGTGGTTAGACTTGTATTTGTAAACAAAGTATGGGGCAAAATGAAATGTGATTTTAATTTTCTTTTACAAAACATTCATACTGGAATTGCAGTAAGCATGGGTTACCTTAGAGGAATCATGTGCTGCCTCCTCATTTTGTGCTGTGGGTTTTCTAGTGAAAACGAATACATAGAAACAATCAGTTTATTGCTAAATTAAGCAAGGATTTCAAACAGAAAATTAAAATAGCACCATGCATTGCTTTATACATTATGTAAGAGTTTTGGTGAAAACTTGCAAATCATTTTAATATTCAATGCCTTAAAATAACCTTCACTCAATACTTGACTTAGGTTGATGTCTTGGCCTTTCATGTTTATTTCTATCTGCGTTAGCATTTTACCCTCCCGGAAGATCCTCACTTCTTTATCATTCTGCTAAGGGCTCTCTGTTAATTTCAATGTTTAAAATAATGCTCTATAAGAGAGACGCTTGCTATGCCCATTTTTTAGTCATGACATGTCCTGCACTGAGGTTTCTCATCCTTCCAGCACTTTGTAGTGTGACTAACCTATGAAATCTTGCAGCTAGATGGCACATTGCAAGCTGAACAAAACTTGACTTCGAGTGCTTATAGAGCGAATAACATTTAATTAAAGAGTAAATTTAGTGATAAAGAAGGTGAAACTAATAACCTCATCATACTACCATCACCCATTCCCAAGAAAGACAAGGGGTACCAGGATACTTTAGTGTTTTGCAGAACTGGCCATTAAATGAGGTTAGCATTTTGCACATGGCTGCTGCAAGGGATTTTAAAAACAGTCTGCAGCTAATTGATCTAGAATTTGTTTGCTAAAACTTCACCGTGCATTTACTGTACATATGAAGTAAAAGAGAAGACATGTTACAGTGCCCAAGACCTTTCAGAAATTGCAATTCCACAGACTTGTTTATCTCCAGCTACAGCACAACCAGTATATACAATGATGTGATAGACAGATACTGTACCTCTCACTGGGAGGTGATTGTAGGTGCTCAAAATACAACAACCCATTGGAATTCATGCTCATAACAGTCTCACCCTTGGACTGCAGCTCCACCTGGAAGGGGTTTGCTGTGACTTTAAGTTTGTAGTCCTCATCAACACTTGACAGTACCAAAATACCTGCCTCCTTGTGGGATATGAACAGTCTGGCAAATAAAAGCAACAACAGCTTTATATGAATCAGCAGCACATGAAATCCACTGCAACTAAATAACAATTTGATACAAAAGATGGGTGAAAGAATATCTGCACACATTGCACAAACCTCAAGGCAAATGTTGAGCCAAAGAAGGCCAGGAATACCTGCTGTGCTCAGAGTTCACTGCATAGTGCAAAAAGTGGCTACAGAACTGCCATGAAAACTATCCCGAGCTTGCATTCCTTTCACATTAACAGGTAATGCCTTAGGTAAAAACAATGCATTGTAACAAGTAGGCTATTTTCTGATTGGGCTTTTCAAACAGGCTCAGGTTTCTTATCTGTATGATAAAACTTTCTCCTATGTATTTAACATGATTTTTTGAAAGGAATTTAATCACATGCATTTTTGTTTTCTCTCCCTGTAACAACTTTATATTGTAGAGATATATATTGTACTCTAAGATAAAGGAGGGAGAAATGAAAGGAAGCTGTATAAGTTATTAAAGTGCTAAATCATCATCACCTAAGTCACCCATCACTTACCTCTGGGTGGTAGGTTCCTTTATAAGAACATCAGGAACTTTGTATCTTGCTCTGAGGGGAGATGCCTCATCGATTTTAAGCCTGAAAATACTGCCTTCTATTTCATAAATTTCTACTTGTAGAAGAACCTGTGAGCAAACAAACAGATAAACTGGTAAGGATAAAAAATACCAACTTATTTTTAACCCAGCATCACCAAACACTCACTGTCTGGAAAAAAACGAAACATGCCTGCTTTCTGATTTAATGTTCTTTAGCATTGTTGAGTAAAATATCATCACCCATATGAATTTACACCAGCTAACTCTACTTCACCTCTCTGAAGAAGCAATGCCTTTTAAGTGAACTCTTTATCTTCAAGCCTCTGATACCTGGCATTACAGAAAAAGAACTTATTATTTTGAAATAGTGGAGAAAACTCTGAATTAAAAATATTTTTCAGATAAAAAGAGTTCTATTCCTAACTCTCTTTTTTTCATAAAGCCATTAATTTTTTTTTCATGTTAAATGCTGACCAGTAAGGACATAGTTAGACTGATAGTTTGCATTATCTCTCAGATATCTATCACTGAAGAATCTCAAAACCTGCAAGTATCATCAGTCTTGTTGACAATATTCACTGCTCTTTCTGTAAGCATCCTCTTATGCTAGGTGGTATCTCACCTTATTCTCCTCATGAATAATTTGGAATTTGACATTCTCATCACTTAATGTGACTGAATCCAACAATACTCGATACAAGGATTTTCCAGGATGTAGAAGTTTCTGACGCCTGTCAAGACAGAAAATTATTTTTGGTCCTCCCAATTCTTATAGCTTATATCATACAGAGGACCATAATATTGTCAGGAATGTTTGCTTAATAATTTTTTATTGAATTTTTTCAAATACAATTATTAGCACTCCAAGTCAAAAGAAGGAATATAGTTCTGAGCACACCAAAATGCCTATGTGTGAGATGTTAGAGGGGTTCAGGAGTTCACCCATCACCACTCTATAAGGTTTTTTATAACAATAATAGTCTTAATTCAAGTGTCCAATGCTTAGCTGTACACTTACATTATTGTTCTTTCATTTATCCCTGAAATTTCAGGTGAATAAACTCTTTTTCATTTTCTGTCATATATCCCTGCAAGTCCCTGATGAACAGCTTCTACATTCTGGGGTGACGAAATAGCGAGTGTTTCTAATTTGAAACTGAATTCTCCATGCCAAGCCCAGGTTTTATGAACTATTTGAAGATGAGTGTCTTGGAGGCTAACTTAAAGAGAAAATTCTTCATTAATAAATCCAGCATGTCAGTGACTAATTGGTATAGCAATGGGCAATCATTCCTTTCAGTCAGTTAGCACAGGATAGAACACAAAGGAGGATGGGAGGAAAATAAAAAGGTCAAGAGATAGCACAGTCAGAAATGGGATGAGAAACACAACATACGGTGAGCTTTCAGGGACTAGTGAGCTAGAATTTAGATTTGACTCTGAATTCTGGGCAAGGTACTTGCTCAACAGGACTGTAATCATATTTGCTATCGTCACAGACTAAAGGTTTCTATTGAGTGTTCTGCTGCTTTGAAGTGCAGATAGTCAAGAACCATCCACGTCAAGAGAACAACCTGCATCTGAGTGTGCCTATAGTTAAAATACTGCTGGGGCTTTGTCAGATGAGAGGACTGATCCTTTTGAACTTTAATAGAAGACATTCTGGATGTAAGATTACACATTTTAAAATATGCTGATTGTTGCTTGCTGACAGGTGAGTAGAATGCTCACCTTTGAAAGATAAATCCTCAAAGTAGCAGACGTGCTGTGATTAAAAATCAATGCGTAACTACTTCCTGTATCTTTTATTACTACTGCTTTAAAAATAACCACCACACTACAATTGTCCATACCTGTAAAAAGCAATCTGGTTGCATTTCTTAAAGTTACTTTTGTCCACAGCCTCATCTTGGACACTAGAAAGAGCAGATAAAGAAAGTGTTTAAATGCGTCCATCAAACACCTGCTGAATGATCAGATGATGGGGGTGCTTCTCAAGAGTGGTCAGGATTAAAGACAGTGCAGAAAACTCTGGTCCAACATAAAATGCGATGGACTTTGAACTACTGTGTTTAGATATGGGAAGAGTTTCTTACACATTTAGTTTCATGCCGAACCATTTCCTTTTAAACTTTGAAATTTTGAGAAATGATTGAATCTATGATTGACAGAGCTGAATTTCAGCATGGCTGAATTCCTGGGGGTTTGCATTTTGAAGCCAGACCTTCCCCTGCAGTCATTACAGTTAATTATTATTTTCCAGTAATAAGAATGGAGTAACGGGGAGGACTGGCAGAAAAGAAGAAATCCTGCACCCTTTTCTTCAACCTTCAGTGGGACTGACAAAGGAGGGATGCTTCTGATGGTCCTGCAGACAGCTCTATGTTATCTTTAGGCTTGAAGTAACTTTTAGATTTATTAGATAACAGTAAATTTTTTATTTGTCTGAAAGAAGATGGGCTGCCAGTAGTGTCTATCATCAAAATACTTTCCAGATCATGCTGGGTTCAGACACAGATGGAAGAGAATAAGGTATTAGTTCTGGCAGATGAAGTACTGATGCTTACAGAATACTTATTAACTACATACATGCAACATAGGAAATGCAGACGGCACCCACTGAGGCTCAGTCACAATTACAAGTCCTGGATTATTATTTGAGATCTCACCGTGACCATCTATTTAGATCACTTAGCCCTTCCCATTTTTGCTTGAAGACACGTCCGTCCTTTCGGGTTTTGCTCCAAGTTCGTGTGCCTCTGTTGGCGCATTTAACACGGTGCAGCCCGAACTGCGGGTGCGCTCGCTGCCCCGCTCTGCAGCCAGGGCGGCGGGAAGGCTGTGCCCGGGCACGGCGGCCCCGCACGCCCGCCCCCCACCGCCG
>VZTA01001031.1:9060-72826 GCA_013398855.1 Mohoua ochrocephala
GGTTCAGGTGTTCCCCTCAACACCCCTGCCACGGTTCAGGTGTTCCCCTCAACACCCCTGCCACGGTTCAGGTGCTCCCCTCAACACCCCTGCCACGGTTCAGGTGTTCCCCTCAACACCCCTGCCATGGTTCAGGTGTTCCCTTCAACAACCTTGCCATGGTTCAGGTGTTCCCCTCAACACCCCTGCCACGGTTCAGGTGTTCCCCTCAACACCCCTGCCACGGTTCAGGTTCTCCCCTCAACACCCCTGCCATGGTTCAGGTTCTCCCCTCAACACCCCCATCATGGATCAGATCTGCATCTGCTGTATTTTTGTGCCCAGGTGGCTGTTGATGGCTCGTGGTTGGTTGTTGGCTCGAAGTGAGTTTACAGTGGCCTCCTACACCAGGTCAGGTTGGCTGTGGCTTTGGCTGGCCAAGCTTAGAAGGCCTCCAAGGGTGGTGATTCCATCCCCTCCAGACAACCATGCGAGATTGTCCCAGCCTCCTGCAGAGGAGTTTTCCTGATGTCCATTCTCAGCCTGTGTCTTCCCAAGAAATCCGGGTGCTTTGACCCCTGCCTTCTGAACCTGCTGTCGCCCTCTGCGCCTTGCAGCTCCATGTGGGGAATGCCTCTCCCTTGGTTTTCTCCATCTTCTGAAGCAATTTCTGGCGCAGAAGCCGGTTATCCCCTGCTGTGTTCCCTGGGTTTAGTTCTGCTTTTTACCCCAACATCGCTGGCCTGAAGATGCCAGCCCCAGCACTGGGAGCTCCGTCCCCCTGCCTGCATTTCCCGTCAGCGTCTCTCCCAGCACTGACAAGAAAAGTGGATGAAAAACTTGGATACAGACCTTTTGCCCCCACTCTGGTCACAGGCTTTTGGTTTATCTTGGTCTCTTCCATCGTCTTCTTGTGTCTCTCTCCCACTATGTTTGAACATGTCCCAAATCCCAGGAGGGATCTGAGCTTGGATAAAGGTCTCAGTCCTGAATCACATTTCAGGTGAAGATTTTTCCTGGAGTTTGGCTCTCTCATCTTCTGGCTGTGCCTGGAAGAGGCCATAAATCAGTGCTGATTCCCAGCTGGATCATGAGGAGCCCTCTGTGAGCAGGGATGGTGTTTGGACTCAGCCTTGGGTAACCTCCAGTAGCAAGATCTCCAAACTGGAGATGGCCAAACTGCCCCCCATGGCCGGAGTGGATGTGGCTTTTTGTTTTATGGATGTTGCAGAGGGAAAAACCAACAAAATCGATTGTGAAACTCCTCCTCACCCCCTGGGATCGACTTGCTTGTGGAGGGATGTGGACAGGAGCTGGGAAGCAGCCTGGAGCTCCTCACCGAGGGTTTAATTATTTATCAGTAGACGGGGATGCTGAAAAACTGAGCCAGGTAATTCCTAATCAATACCAGACTCTGATTCAGCCGTGTGGGCTCAGGAGAAATGGAGGGACATGGTCTGGATCTCTCCCAGTCATAGGAAATTACAGCACAGAGAGTTTATAGAAAGAGAAATAAAACAATCCTGGAGCGTTCTGATTGCAAGCTGAACTCCGTATCGGGAAAAGACCATTTTTATCCAGGAGACACCTTGGCCGCGCATCGTTCCGGCTGCAAACAGACGATGCAGCGCTGCTCGGGTGGAAATCTCCCCGAGGGATTTTCTAAAAGGGTTTTTCCAAAGCCTGCGCGCCTGCAGCTCCGCGTCCGGCTCCATCCCTGCGAGCTGCAGTGCGGGATTTTGCCATCAGATGGCAAAGCGGCGATGGGGAATAGCGGGAAGCACCTGCCGGAGGATGCCACAGCCACGGGAGGGGGCACTGGGGTGCCCGTGGGGCCAAACGGAGCTTTGGTGTCGGATTTGCTCGGCCCGGGTGCAGTTTGTAGGTGTTGGGATGGGCAGATCTGCCTGGTGGGAGATTGTCCATCCCTGGGTGAGGCTGAGTGGGAGCCACGGGAGTGAGAAGGATTTGGGGCAGGATTTCGTGTTTTAGGGTGGAAGCACAGGCTGTCTGAAGGACCCCAGCGTGGGTTTCAAGGATGTTTCAGCCCAGCCGTGCCCAGTGTGGTGCAACAACCTGGCAGCGCCATGTCCCAGAGTGTCCCAGAGTGGCCCAGAGTGTCCCAGAGTGTCCTGGAGTGTCCCAGAGTGTCCCAGAGTGTCTGTGGTCCCACGAGAGCTGCCTGGGAGCTCCCGGGATGTGAGCACGACACTCTGCTTCCTGCACTGAAACCCCGCTCGTCCGAGGAAGTTGTGACTTCCCCTCACAAAAATAACCCAGAAGAGCCCATTTAGGGCATCACACCCAGTAAAAAACAACAAACCAAACGAAACCCAAAGCCAAACAGCTGCCTGAGATAGCTGGTCTCAAAGGGCAGTGCTTACACCAGGTGACAGGTGAGTTTATGTTGTTTTGCTGCTACTTGTCATAAGGAAATTGCTTTCTCCTCCAGTGAAACTCACGCCCGTTGCTCTCTGCCACGAGGGCGGTGATAGCGGGGATCCCAGGCGGAAGCGTTGGCTGCTCTCCTACCTGAATGGCTGCTAAAAATAGGACTTAGGTCAGCCACCAGCTTGGGTATAAAAAGGCACCTCCCAGGAGAGCCTGCGATCCCTCAGTGCCCGTGGCCCCAGAGATTGTCTTGACCTGTGTCCAAAGGGGCAGAAAAACTGATGGAAAGGTAAAAACCGAACCGGCAAATAACCAATGTTGTGGTCAATGTATTGGAATCGATCAAAGTAGGACGGGGGTCGTGGCTTTGCCGTGATTAAATTTAGTGGAATGATTTATTACCAAGTGTTTGGTGGGCTTTGGTGTTGGCATGGATGAAGGGAACTTGCCTTTCTGATCCCAAAAGCAGGCCGAGGCGGGGTGGGTGGGTGTGCTGTGTGTTGTGCTGGTGATCTTTGGGTCTGAGCAGAGGCCGATTCCCGGCTCCAGGGTGTTTTGCACAGCCAAGTGTGCCAGATTTCGGTGCTGGTTCCCCGTGTGCTGTTCAGGGGTGGAGAAGTCTGGTTTGGGTCTGGTTCTTTGAAGGGTGAAATTGGTTTTGGAGGTAAAAACAGCACGGGGAACCATCGTGGCTCTCTGGTTTTCCAATAGCAGCGTCTTCAGTTGAATTTTGCTCGTAAATGTAGAGAAAAAGGGTGATGGGAAATTGGTGCTCCGAGCTCCGTTCACAGCCCTGCGCTGGTGGGAGCTCACGGAAGGGCTGTGCCAGCACCAGGTGACCGAGGCTATTTGCAAGAGCCCACATCCCTTGGCCTCTCCAGGGGCTGGAATGATTTTTAGCAGCCAATATTTTAAGGGGAAATACTCTAAATTCTGGGTTGTGTGGCTCCCTGGGTGCTCCCGGGGTGTTGTTTTTCATCGTAGTGTTGCCATGGGATGACGGGATGGTGTCTGGGTGATGTCCTTGCTGGATGAAACCTCCTGCGTGATGAGCAGGCTCCCCCTCTGGGCCATGCCCAGCCCATCTCCCCTCTCTCCACGGTTTCGGTTCCTTTATCAGCGAGTCTGTGGTTGTAAAACCCCACGTGGGCCGTCTGCATCAGGAGCGCTCAGATAACGACCATAAAACGGACTGATCATTAACCAGGAGCATAAACAGCCCCAGACACCCGCAGCACCCCTGGGTGCCAGAATGGGGGAGGTTTCCATCAGGCCCAACCCGACCGTGCAGTGGCCCGGGGAAGGCAAAAACCAGACTGAAAATGTTGTTTTTCTCCACAGCAACGCGCGGGCTCCGGCTGCGGAGATGCCTCGGTGGGATGTGGGGATGCGGCCGTCGGGCAAGATCCTCTCTCTGGACAGGCGAGAGGCCAAGAAAGTGCTGGAGATTTATGTCAAGCGCTCGCTGAGCTGCCATGAAAACTCACTGGTGGCCAAAAAAACCCCTCAGGAGAAAGACAGAGGGCAAGGGAGGAAAATGGATGGGCTACAGCGGTCAGAAAGTGATTTCTGCACGTACTCATGTGCCAAACCCAGCCCCAGGAAGGACCAGGAGGAGAGACTCAAAGTCTCTCTTCCACCAGACCTGGAAGAGGCTTTGGATGATGACAGCAAATCTCCCCAGGAGGTGCCTAAAGAGGGCCAGAAGCCCAAGAGGAAAAGCACAAAAAAGTCTTCTCAGGGCAAAACGCAACACTCGGGTTCAAAACCAACATGGCTGAAAGGCTTCTTAAATCTCTTCTTCAAGAAGAGCCCTGAGGACCAGAAGGAAAACGCAGGGCAAAAAGCAAAGGAGAAAGATGTCAAAGCTCCTCAGGGCTCCAAACCAGAAGGAGCCAAAAAACACAGAGTCGACTCAAGCACGTCCCCAACGTCGGGCAGAGCCCTGAAGAAGAAACCCAGCCTCAAGAAGGTTTTCTCCCTGAAGAAGCACGGGGAGGAGGAGCGGGGAGAGCCGGGATCCGGGGCGAGGAGCAAGCGCCCCAGCTGTCTTCCCCTGCGGCACGTCCTGGCCCCGGCCCAGCCAGGTGGGACCCCCACCCCTACCCCAGCCCTGACCCACCCCTGCTGCCAGCGGGACCCCGCTGGGCTTCTTTGGGGAAAGCCATTGTGTTTAGTGCCGGTTTCTAACCCCCTCCCAGGGTTTTCTGGGGCCTGGGATAGGTTTGGAGACTCCAATCCCAACCTGCTGCCCCAGGAAGGGTTGTTCTGCCCGTGCTCTGAGCGCAGTCACCCCGAGCCAGCTGTTGGCAGTAATCGCCCGAGCACAAGCGTTCCTCCTCCGGCAAGCGAGGGTCACGGTGTTTTAGTTTAAACCTGCATCTGAGACCTGAGATTAGATCCTAAGCCACTCTAGGGCCAACGTTAAACTGCTTGAGATTTGCCTTGGGGACGGGTGGGGGCAGCTGGCGCGGCAGGGCCTGCAGGACACCCGTCCCCACCCCGGCCTTTCCCGTGCCAAAACGCTGCCGAGGGGATTTCTGAGGGGCTTTGGCGGGTTCGGGGCAGGTCGCAGCCGCTGGGTCGCGGTTCAGGGAGCGCAGCCGCGTCCTTCGCCTCGGAACACGCTGATCCGGGCTGGGCACCGGCACCGGTGGCTGCCGCGGCTGCCGTGCCCTGCCGTGCCCTGCCGGTCAATCGCCAACAACCCCATCCTCACTTCTGGATCCGTGTTTGTGCCCCAGCAGAGGCGGAGCGGCCCGATGGATACTACACACAAGTGTCCGAGGAGATCGGGCTGATCGTGCAGGGCAGCAAGAGCCGGGGGGGCACAGCAGGAGGACGTGGGGAGCCACCGCAGCCCCCCGGCACCAGCGGCGTCGGTGAGTGTTGGCCTCGAAAACAAACGTGCACGAGATTTGTCCCCTGCAGAGTCTGCATGGGATCCAACCCTGCTTCAGTCCTGATCCCGGGGTTTTTGTGACCCCGAGAGCTGGACAAAGACTTTGCGGGAGATTTTCAGCATTGGGGTTTGATTGGGGGAGAGGGAAATTCATAGAATCCCAGAACAGCTTTTGGGTTGGAAAGGACTTTAAGGAACATCTCATTCCAGCCCCCCTGCCATGGGCAGAGACACCCTCCACTAGACCACACAAAAGACAAAATTCAGAGGCAGGAGAGTGTTTTTGCTGGCTGAGGGTAACAAGGACAACAAGGCACTTGGCAATGGGCCGAAATGGGTTTTGGAAGGATGGAGGTGGATAAACATTGCTCAAGGAATTTTTCCTGGGGCCTAAACGGCGCATCTGGATGCGTGAGGCTTAGAGAAAGGGCTGAAGATAACCTGGTGTCTCTCTCTACAGATGATGCCATCAGGAGAATCGTCGCCCTGCTCCGGAGTGCAGGAGATGAGCTGGACAGGCAGGTGAGAGGAGAGCTGTGAACAGCTGGATGGGGCCGAGGGAATCTGGGCCAAGCTCTGCGCCGCTGTGAAATAAATACAGCAACACCATCGGTGTTCCCAGGGCAGGGAAACACTCCATAAAATCAAGGAAACGGCAAGTTTTAATTCCTTGCCGGGGTGTGATCGTGGCTGGCTGGCTGTCCTCCACCAGCTGCAGTCCTGGTGAGGAGTGAAGGCGTCAGCACGAGGGTGACACACGGAGCCATTCCCTCACGTACTCACTCGTTTCCCACGCAGGTGAGGGAGGACGCGCGCCTGCAGCTGTTCTTCAGGGACATGTCCTACAGCTCCTTCAAGAGCCTGGCCGACGCCTACGTGCAGAGGGAGCTGACGGCCAGCAGGCCCAACGTCAACCCCCAGGAGATCCAGTTTGCCTACACGGTTCATCTCACCGCCACGGTGGCCGGGATCTGCAGCCAGGCAGTGAACAGGATCATGGGCTTTGGCACCCGCTACCTGGAGGATTCCTTTGCGCCCTACGGCAAAATTCTCCAGGTGAGGAGGAGGATGAGCCCAGGGCTGGGCTCCCAGCAGCAAGTTAGGGCAAGTGCCCAGGGAAGCTGCAGCTGCCCATCTGTGGAAGTGTTCCAGGCCAGGTTGGGCAGGGCTTGGAGCAACCTGGGGTAGTGGGAGGTGTCCCTATCCATGGCAGGGGTGGAACGGAATGAGCTTTACAGGTCCCTTCCAATCCAAAGTATTCCATGATTCTAAGAACGTTTCCTTCTGTCTCAGCAGAAGAGAGAAAAGCTCATGACAGACCACTGTGACAGCCCGGACTGACAGCGGCTGCTGAGAAGGGCCTGTGGCGCCTGGGAACCCAAGGATGAAGATTTAGTGGTGGGAGGACAATCCCTGATGGTGACCTGGATGTGGGGTGAACTTCTGAGCTGAGGATTTAAAATCTTTTAAGGAAAACCCCCATGACAGTGCCAGCAGCGTGAAATGCTTAAACCCCACCTGGCTGGGGGCGAAGAGTCTGTAAATCAAACAGAGCCCAGATTTCAGCCTGTATTTATATTCCAGCTCCTGCCAAGTGCTTGTGCTGAACCTCAGGGGTTGTTGCTGTTTGTGTACATGTATTTGTTTACCTGCTTTTCTAAATGTTATTTGTGAATGCACAACATAATTTTTGTAGGTTCTGCAACCAGCCAAGAATCCAGTTTGGAAAAAAAATCTAAAACTCAAATAAATTGGTGCCTAAATGCCAGCCAGGCTTGTCTGCTGGGTGTTGTGTTATAGATGGAATAATGTTTGCTTTGCTCCAGCTGCTGTGGGCTGCTCCTTTCCAGCCAAATTCCAAGTGGCACAAGAGCCTCTCGGAGCAGATGCACGGTCTTGTCCTGCCATTTTTACAATTTATAGGCCTTCCCTTTCCAGGAGAAGGAGATTTACTACCCAAAGCAGCTTGATCTGACACCAAGAACTGGGTAAAGCTCATTCCCGAGTGTTGCAGGAGCTGCAACATCCTCAAGGACTGAGGGGATTTACAGCTGCTGCGGTCTCACCTTTGAGCTCTAAGATGATGTCAAATGTCAAAGTGATTTAAACCCTAATCGCTGGGAATGTTTCCAGCTGATATTTGCCCAGACCCCTAAGTAGGGCTGTGGATTAAGGCAGCTCGGGGCTGGTGGGGGCGGTTGCTGGGGCTCGGTGTGGTGGCACCAGCAGGAGCATCTCCTCTGCAAGGTTGGACCTGGCCTGGGGTGAAGGAGATGAAGTTTGCATTGTGGAGGAGGGATGTTCTAGTGGGTTGAAGGTCATGGTGGTGGCAAACAAACACGTGGGTGTGTGTCACTGCCATGTGTGGGGTCACAATCCCCCATGGGCCACCGGTGACAGCCCAGGTCTGCCCAGCACCTCCTCTCCGGGAGGATCTGACCTTCTTGATCCTTGCAAAACCCAAAGTAAATGAAAATGGGGAAGCAGAGCCCTCCCAGGCCAGCAGCAGCCCTTCCCCACCCAGATCCACATCCCCGAAGCCTTCAGGGCTGTGTTTGACAGACACAGGGTGGAGTCACCGGCTGCCGAGGGAGGGGGGACGCCTTGCAGGGGCTCCATCTAATTCAGCCTGGGGTAATTAGGAGTGTGAAAAACATCAAATCCCACTCCTGGGCCCTGCCAACAACAAGCGCAGCGTCAGCACCGCGATTCCTTTTGGCTGGGAACCAACCCGGGAGATTTTACTGTGGGAGAAACTGGAACCGCCCTCGTCTGTTTGCAACAGTCCTGGCATTCCCGGTCCCTGCCCAGAGCCCGTGGGGCTGTGCTGGACTGGGACCGGGGCTGGGCGAGCTGGTGGTGGGGATGTGGAGGGGATGTGGAGGGGATGTGGTTAGAGGGTCACGGGATGCCCCAATTTGTTTTGCATCTGAGCTCAAGCGGTGCCAGGGATGGGTTGGGATTTGCATGGAGCAGAAAAGGGCTCTGCCTCCTCACTGACTTCCCACTGGGAAGTCAAATATCCTCTGTCCCAGAGGATATCATCTTCCACCAGCACGTGGGATGCACCTGCCAGGTGAAACACCAGAGAGGACAACTCCCATTCCCTTCTCCTGTGCTGTTCCCAACATCACGGCTGAACCAAATGCTCTCCTCCTCTGGTCACTGGACCTTTTCCCACCCATCGGGGCAGCCGTGCTGGGGCAACAAGGAGCCAAACCTGCCCAGCCCCTTGCACAAGGGGCTCCTGCTCCCAAAAAACCCAACCCAAGGTGCAGGGATGCTGCTCCAGCTGGGCGTGGTGGGATGAGGTCAGGAGCAGCCACAGGTGCCTTAGAGCAGCACCCCAGGCCTCGTGGCTTTTGGAGCCCAGGTCCCATCCCGTGAGCAATCCCAGCACCGTGTAGCCATCTCCAGGTTATAAAATTGGGACTTGATTGCCTGTGCCCACTGAAGATAATAAGAAGGTTTTAAAGAAGGGTAAGTTATTAGTCCTGGGGGTTTGAGCCGTTTCCAGCTCTCGGCATTACCTTCATCCCTCCCTAAACACCCTGTTGTGGCTGCCCACAGCTCAGACAATCGCCTCGCACGAAAATCCTCGGATCACGGACACCGGCCATCTGGGCTCTGATCCTGCCCGGGCAAAGCACAGCCCTGCACAGCGCCCGGCCCACCCAGTGCTCCGTGTGAGCCGGGGGCTTTCTCCCAAACCCATCCCAGGCTGCTGCTGGGATCCTGCGTCTCCAAAGTCGTCAGTCCCCACTAATCCTTCTTTGGAGTGCAAGGGGGGGGGAGGGAGGGCAGCTTAGAAAATCAGCCCAGCACTTAATGAGCCAATTAATGCAAAATTTGCTGTCACTAAGAGGATGATGACAAGGTTTCATCTCACGGGAGCATGGAACTGAGCCAGGCAGGATGATGCCTCCTGGACGCTGTCCCAGGCCGTGGTATTGGCAGCTGGTGGGGCTGCAGGGGGGATTTGGCACCTCGGCCCTCCTGGAGGAGCCCCCGGGACTCAGTGCAGGACAGAGCTGTGTGAGGACAGAGGAGGGTATTCCCACAGCTCCCATGGCATCACCTGCACCTTTCCCAAGCCTTGGCTGCCAGGGCTGGGCACGGCTGAGGAGGCGCAAGCACCGAGTGAACCAGGAGCATCTTGTACCTCTTTATGCAGAGCCTGCTGGGTTCCCTGGGGGCCTGGGCCGAACAATAGGAACAGTTCATGCACAGGGAACATGGCAACAACTCATTCCAGCCTACAAACCCTCGTGCATTTCCCCTGCCCTGGCCTGTCTGGACCAGTCACAGCATCAGGTGATACTTTTGTCCTTCATGAACTTGCCAGTGCTGAAAGAAAAGTCCTGTAAATGAAGGGATTTTCTTTGCCAAGGGCTGGAGGAGCCAGTGGCATGAATCACACAGATCAAAGCTTTGATACCTCCAGGAGGCTGGCGGAGAGGCTGGGACATGTGGGAGACTCACCCAGTGAGGGGATAATGTGAAATATCTGACACTGGAAAGACAAGAAATTAGGGGCTCTGTGGATCAAAAAGCCTTAATTCAGGCAGGTGTTCACCTCCAGGATAATCCCATTAATTTTATTAGATAATATCTTGGAGCTGGCAACTCCCTCTGCGTGTCCTGACATGCAGGGAGCACCAGAGACCAGCTCTGGCCATGCTGTGACATTTACCTGGGGGGTTCCAGGGTTTCAGGCAATGTTCACCTGCTGGTGGGCAGCTCCTGGTGACACTTCAACCCAGGGACACTTTGCACGTCAACGTGAGGGACTCGGCTCCAATTCCTGTCACGGGGACACAGCGATGGCTGCAGAAGGCAGGGCAAAATGTATGAAAATTTGGGGTGAAACAGCACTGCAAAGGCGGGATCAGGATGCTGGGACCATCCTGTGGTTTCCTGTACTGTCCTGGCCAGGCTGGGGCACGGACACGGGGAAGGAGAGCCTTGTTCCTTACCCTCATGCCCACGTTGTGTTCTACACACAGCCCTAATGCCAACCCACGGAATGGCTCCTCTCAGTGTGGAGATCTCTGTGGATTTGGACAACAGAAACGACACAATATTTACCAATACTTAATAAACACATCTGTTAAAATGGCAATTTTCGTTCTGTATGTTGGCAGCAGCACTGGATCATTAAGGCTGAAAAGACGAGAGATCCACTGCATTTCTCCCTGGCTTTTTAACCATCCCCCAGGCAATGCAGACAGTCCAAAGGCAGTTCGATTTTGGTTCAATAACCACAGATTTGGGGAACGTGGTGCTGCTGTAGGGCCTTATTGAGAGGGGAGAGAAAAACAAATCCAGCTCTTTGGTTTTTTGCCCCTGCAAACAATAGCCAAGAGTCAGGCAAGGACAAAACTCTTCCAACGGGGAGCAAATATAAGGAATATTTCCAAACCTAACCCAACGTAACGCCCTGCATCCACCCCTTGTGTAACACCCTCTGGCTTTAAGTGTCTTATACAAGTCTTTACTCACTCAGTACTGAGCTGTGCCTAAGCTGGGATTGATGGAGAATCCTATTTAGGAAAACACCCTTTGATGAGGAATTTTTGCACGGCTGAGTGTGACAGGCACGGTAACGCCAGCACCCACTCCGGGAGGGCTCCTGGGGGACTGCAGACCCCTTGGCATGAGAGGGTAGTTCTGATTCAGCCCTGAACATCTGAGCTGGCTGTGGTTGAGGATTATAAGAGCTGTTTTGATCAGAGGAAAACTTCTGTTTTTAGCACAGGCAGCAATTAAAATAGCTCGCGAATCTCAACGCCTCGGGGAGCTGTCATAAAAGGAGGCAGAAAATCTATCTTCTGGACTCCTCTGCAGCCAGAGATGAGCCTGGACGGAGCAGGAGAGAAGAAAGCCTGAGGTTCACCTGGTGGAAAAGGACAACCCGAGACCTCGAGCCAGATTCGCTGCTTTGATCCCGAGATGGCTGTGGAGGATCTCCGGGCTTCCAGCACCCCTTTCTCGCTCTCCTTTTCGGGCAGTGGCTTCCTGGCCCTGTACCAGGTTGGGGTGGTGCAGTCCCTGCTGGAGTTGGCTCCCGAGCTCCTCAAGTCTGCCCGCAAGGTCTACGGCTCCTCGGCCGGGTCGCTCATCGCTGCTGCCGTCGTGTGCGGCGTCGGCCTCGGTAAGAAAACCACGGCCTCGAGGCCTTACGGGAGCGCTTTTGTTCCATGAACCCAGGGGCTTTTGTTCCATAAACCCAGGGGCGATGCCTGGGGGGCTGGCGGGGCGGTGGGGCTGGTGGAACTCCCCTTGCTCACGAGGCATTACAGAAACCCAAGGTGTTGCCACGCTTGGCAGCCAGCGCGGAGCAGTTTTGGGTGGTGTAGGCTGAAAAAGCCGGTTCTTACAGCCTGAGTGTTCTCTGGCGCAGCTGGTGGGCAGAAATTGCAGGGGGAAATCTGGATGTACCTGTATTCCTTTGGCTCCTTTTCCTGCTCCTGCTGGAGGAGCAGATCTCCTGCGCTTCTGCTCTGAGGTCTGAGGGGTGCTGAGATGTCCCAAGGCCAGTCTGTGCAGCCGCAGGGGCTGCATTCCCTCCTGCAAAGCCCTCTTTTCCCTATGGATCAGGTTTCTGGGCTCCTTAGCTACGAAGGGACACGAGTGGCTGTCACACAGGTGACAGAGCTGACAGCCTTGTTTGCACATCGTTTTGGCTTATCCCCCTCAACCTTCCCAGAACAAGGGGAGATGTGCGATTCCCATCTCCAGGTGCACCTCTCCCTGTGGCTGAAGCTCAAGGGCAGGATGTTCCTGAAGGAACAGCAGTCTGCTCCAACCCAGGGCTGCGATTTCTCTTCTTGCTGCTCCTCTGACCCTCTTTCAACAGCGTGGAAACAGGCCCCTCCAGCAACAAGATCCTCCATGTGTAGAATTAATTCAGAGTAGTTAATCCACTTTTAATAATCACATTCTCCCATATTTCCAATTAGTGCCCATGTGTAAACAAGGGTACACAAGGCTCTGAAGGCTGATCCAAGTTCTGCTTCAAGCAATGGGGACATTTAGGAGGAGCAGAGGGTTTTAGGGACCAAGTAACGATGGAGGAAGCCGGGAGGGAACACACAGTTCCTGAAACCTCTGGTGGATGCTGCAACTGTTCTGCTGCAGCTAAAAATAATTCAAAACATTGGCAAATATGTATAGACAAGGCAGAAAGGAACATTTCTGCCCACATGGGGATGAACTCCTCCACAAATAAGCAAGGGCCCCAAAACTTCTGATTCCTCCTGCTGCTGTAATGGATGGAGCTGGGCCTGTCCAGCAGTACAAATACATTCAGCACCTGCTCTTGCTGAGGGCACCGGTTCTGAACTGGGCATCTGCTTCCCTGTGGTGGAAGGCACCATCCACTCAGAGGGGCTGAGATGATCTCGTGCCCAAAATATCTTGCCCAGAGGAAGAAAAGACATTTTGGATAGTGATGGCTCTGGTCATGTTTCTAACAAGGAAAACGAATGTGGCCCAAGCTCTGTCATATTCGTACTGGGGACGATAGGGGCAAACAGAAGGTGAAAGGCGTGTTTGGTGTCCCACGGGGTGGCTGCAGTCACGTGCCCGTCCCCTGCCCTGGGCTGGGTGAGGAGCTCTGAGCTCCTAGAGCCAGGCTGTCCTCAGTGACCCCACCGGTCACCTCGTGGGGACACGCTTGTCACCAAGTTGGGGCAGGCAGGGACAGTCCCACTGCTGCCAGGGTCATCCTTCACTCGCTCCGAGTCAAAGCCCCGTCCAGAGCCAAAGCCCGCAAAGTTGGGCTCGGCTCTCACCTCTTAGTGCAGATTGTGGGCGCTTTTTCCACGTTTCCCCCCATTTCCAGGACACAGAGCAGCCAGACAGTGCCCTGGGGGTGCCCCACCTCCCTGGAGGTCGGGCTGTTTCGGCATCCCCTCCATGCAAACCCGGCCAGCGTTAATCACCCCGCATGGCCTCAGCATCCGCTCACACACACATAACCCCTCTTAATGCCTGCGTTGCTCCAGTTGTCTTCAGGACGCTCCACCTAATCCGTCTGTCCGTCCACACAATCCCACGAGACCACACGGAAACCTCTGCCCCTACAAAGCCTTGGTGCTGAGCTAGGCTCGTGGCCTCGGGCCGGTGCAGGGTCCCAGGGAGCTCACCCAGCTGCAAGGACAGCTCACTTCGGTGCTGGATAGGCTTTCACTGCAAGAGTTCAACCCCCCAGGTGGGATATTCCCCCAGGTGAGCTCCCCATGTCAGCAAAGGGACCACATTCCCTCTATGGGATCAGGCTTCCTGCAGGGTTCGCTGCACTCCTCTTCCTCCCCATCACTGCAGAACCTTTAAAACCCGGAGTCTCCTGAGCCCTTGGCCGGGGCTCCGGGGCTCTGCTCCTTTCACCCAGCTCCTGGGATGTGCAGACACATCACAGCCATTAACACCACCCCGGAGGTCCCTCAGGTGAGCCAGGAATCCCAGCAACGTGGAGCCAGGACACCCAGCTTGCAGGAAAGCCCTAAGCAGAAGAGGGGCCCCTCGTCCTCACCCGGGAGCCAGCCCAGCTCTCTGTAAAGCCTGGGGCTGCCCACGTGGAAAACCTCCGGAGGTGGAAGGCAGGAATGTGTTGTGCAAGTCACATTGTCATGGATAACTCAGTGTCACAGACAACTCAGTGTCCCCCTTCCTGGGGCCTCTGGAACCTTTCCCTAATCCCCACCAGGAACATCTTGGGGCCCCATCTCTGGTGCAGATGGGGATTTCACCAGTGGGGTCACACAATGATAAGACGTCCTTTGAGGACATTATGGGGGTGATGCCCCCCTTTCTGCCCTGCCACAGCGTCACCCACTGTAGCAGCAGTTTCATCCTGGGGTGACACAGAGGGGCTGCAAGAAGCTGTATTTGTGAGGAGTGTTAAAAATAGGATTTAAAATACAACTATCAGTGCAGCAGGGATGTTGACTTTCTCTCCATCTTTCCCCCCGCCTCTGTTTCAGATGACCTAAAGGAGTTTTTCTTTGCACTGGCAACGGAAGTCAGGAAAACCATCCTGGGCCCCCTCTCTCCCAAGTGCAGCTTGCTGGCCAACCTCAAGGCTGTCCTGCAGCGGATGCTGCCGGAGGATTCCTACCTGCTGGCCTCGGGGCGGCTGCACATCTCGCTGACGCGGGTGGTGGACGGCCAGAACGTCATGGCCTCGGAGTTCAGCTCCAAGGAGGAGCTCATTCAGGTACGGAGACCTCCCTCGGGTGCCGTAGGAAGGTCTCCACCGACTGCCTGGGGTGGAGGTACCCCAAGGGTTGGTGGCTTTAACTGCACAGTTTTCTATCTGAGATGGGCAGGAGGCTCTGCCAGAGCCGTGGTCCCACCACGATGGGCTCCATGAGCCTGGGGCCAGGGAGGAAGATTTGAGTTCCAGGATCAGATGGAACAAATCATGCTAAAAAAGCAGCAGGTGTTTTTCCAGCCTCATCCAGCTGATGTCGGGGCTCTAATAATGACTTTGCAAAGAGCCCTGTCAGTGCTGGTGTGACCTCTCAGCTCTCCCCCCAGGTCTCTCCTCAGCCAAGTCCCTCTGGCAATGGTTTTCCTTGTTGCCTCAGCACTTTCCTGGGAGGAAGGAGCTGGACAAAGCTGCTGATGAATAACAAGCAGCTCATTAACCAGTAAATAACAAGCAGCTCATTAACCAGTAAATTATCTGCTGGAGGGAGAATCCCAGGGTAAAGCCCTAACAGAGCTGACCGTGAGGGCCTGGGTCCCTTGTCCCAGGGAGACAGCAGAGGATGGCAACTCCATGGAGAAGTTGGAGTTCACCCTGCGGTGCCTCCTCCAGGTAACCCAGGAGCCCGGGGTGCTCATTCCCAGCTGATGAGATTGGTAGGAAATGGTTGCCAATGCCCCAGCAGTGCCTTTACCACTGACAAATCCCAGCAGGGTGAGGATGCCTTGCGAGGGTGTCTTGGTTTTGTCCAAAAACCTGCAAAGATGCAAATTGGCCCCAAAGCTTCAGCTCGCCACCATCAAAGGGCAGTGTTGGACACAGGTATGTAGCTTTACAACTATTAATTCTGGCAGCTATAAAATTTAAAAATGCAGCCTTATGCCCTGCTGCAGAGAAGCGTTTTCACTTCAGTGAAATCAGATGTTTTCCCTTTCCTGAAGCCTTTCTCGCCACAGTCCCCAGCAAAGTCCAGGTGGCACCAACAGCCTGGCTCCAGACTTTGTCAAGGCTGAATTTTCAGACACCAAGTCAACAGTTTTTGTCCAGAAGAACTTTGACAGGAACATTGACTTCTGCAATCTCTCTCCTCCCCAGGCTCTCCTCTGCAGCTGCTTTCTGCCTATTTACTGTGGATTCATCCCTCCATCCTACCGAGGAGTGGTGAGTGATATTTCCAATAAAACACATGCTCCCAGCAGGAGCTCCTGGGTTTGAACTTTGCATTCCCCTGAGCAGGGAGGGATAGGTGTGTCCAGGCTTTTTCTGTAGTTAATGGAGGATGATAAAGCCCCTCAGCTTGTTCCTCACCGCATCCCAAGATGACAGCTGGGTGGAACTGCCATCTGGAGAGCCCCCTCCTGCTTTGCCCACGGACAGAGGGTGGATGACCTTGCAGATGTCTGAGTGAGATAAGAGGGCGCCCACAGTGGGGACCTTGAGACACAATCCAGTTATCCCGGGCAGGGCCTGTCTGCAGTGCAGGTTCACCCCTCGGCTCAGGTGCCGACTTGCACGGCTGAGACATCGAGAGTTCGTGGGAGGATCCTCCCCCAGCCCTGTGCATTGCCATGCTCTGCTTGTCTGAGGGAAGGAGGAGCTCAGCAATGTTTTCCACTGCATCCCCTCCCGGGGCTGGGGCAGCCACAGCTGCTCTGGGCAACCTGTGTGGGGCCTCCCCACCCTCACAGGGAAGGATTTCTTCCCAATATCCCATCTAACCCTAACGGCAGTGGGAAGGCATGGCCCCTTGTCCTGTCACTCCATCCCTTGTCCAAAGTCCTTCTTCAACTCTCTTGGAGCCCCTTTAGGCACTGGAAAGGTCTCTAACGTCCCTGGAAATGTTCAAGGCCAGGATGGATGGGGCTTGGAGCAATCTGGGATAGTGGGAGGTGTCCCTGCCCATGGCAGGGGTGGCACTGGATGAGCTTTAAGGTCCCTTCCCACCCAACCCATCCTCGGGTCTGTGATTGCTCTGAGGCCCCTCTGCACTGTTACTTCATGAACATTTAATTCCATCAGCTGCAACTTCCAATCCCACTGAGGTGGGTGGTAAATCCGGATTCCTTTTGGAATAGAGCAGTTGACATTTTCCTTGTCCAGTGAGGAATCCCCCAGGGATCTGCAGGCAATTATTAAACATGGGGGCCCTATTGCTCAAGCTAAGGACTTGAAAGTTAAACAACACCATGCATTCGGTGTTGTCTGAATTGGCTCCTGACTGCCAAAAATTGTTGTACAAAGCTTTGTGAATGAAAATAATTATATTCCCATTTTAATAACTGCCGTGGATTACAGCACCTGGTCAAAGAGCTGGCTGGGTACCACAGGCAGAGCAGGGGAAGGAGCTGGCAGTGGGATAGAGAGCACAGGTGGCACGAGCCGCTGTTGGAGGCGGGAAGGGAGGACAAGCTGGGAAGGGAGGACAAGCTGGGAAGGGAGGACAAGCTGGGAAGGGAGGACAAGCTGGCACGGGCTCGCGGCAGGAGCGTCACCAGTTCAGCTGCCGGTTCCCAACTCGGTGACGCTGCCAAGGTGCCCGAAGCAAACCCTCCCTCCCTCTGCTCCTCCCCCAGCGCTACGTGGACGGCGGCTTCACGGGCCTGCAGCCCGTGTCCAGCCTGGAGGAGCCCGTGATCACCGTGTCCCCGTTCACCGGCGAGCTGGACATCTGCCCCCGGGACTGCCCCGCCATTTTCTTCTGCTTCCAGATCTTCAACGGCAGCATCCAGATCTCCATAGAGAACCTGTGCAGGATCAGCTACGCTCTCTTTCCACCCAGCACCATGGTGAGCCCACCAGGACTTCTCCCAGCTTAGTTTGGGTTAAAAGATTAATGCTGCTCCTGCCTTCTCAAGATTTAAGGTTCAGCTCAGTCTCCACTGTTAATTAATGGGGTTTCAAAAGGAGGGGGCAGCCCCACTGTTTCTGCAGTACATTTTTGGGGGGACACTGCTGATGGGTGGCCGGCTTCGGATGGGGTCCACAACCTGCAAAAGACCAGACGAAACCAGGTGATCTCTAAGGTCCCTTCCAACCCAAACCATTCCGTGTGTCTCTGACTGATGCTGTGGTGGTTGGAAACCAACCAGTGCTTGCTGCCTTCTCAAATGGGCCATCCCGACCCTCCACAGACAAACAGCTTTGGATAGATCCTGTAGTACTGGGATCAGGGCTCTTTGGTGACCTCAAGTGTTTCTCCTTGCAGGTCTTGAATGACATTTTCTCCCAGGGATACCAGGACACTGCCCTTTTCCTGTACAGGAACAGTAAGTGGCACCCCAGGACCCGAGGGGCACCTCCAAGTGTGGCACAGACACACATCACCCCTTTCTCTCCGTGTCTCCCAGATGCCTTTGGCTTTAACTACTTTGATGGCAATTTCCGCTTCGGCAGCACCTGCGGGAAGAACGACTCTGGACAATCCAACGGGACATACCCCGGCCTGTACAAAAGGGTCCCTCAGTGCCTGACCCCTTACTTCCTGCCAGGTAGAGGATTTGGGGTGCTCAGCTTGGGTTTAGGGCTGCTGCAGCCTTCGAGAGGGACAGTGTTATATTTAAGACATTACTGGGTTATTTATGACAGAAAATATTTCTGTTGCAAAGAGACTTTGTGAGAGTGGCTCAAGCTGGACTCTGGCCTGGGCTTCAGTACCTACATGAGCTGGACAAGAGGAATTATTGCATTTATTTCATTGCTTGTAATTACTGGTCTTTATTCCCTTCTGTGCTGTCCCTCCTGGGTGCAGGCTTGTGGAAGAAGGAGCAGGTGAACGGACTGCAGGACCCACTGGCGATGGTCCTGCTGCAGCCCTACAGGCTTCCAGCCTTATTCAGGAAGGGGTAAGAACATCCCAACAGAGGCATTAGGGGATGGCACACAAACCAGGGGCTGTGCTTTCAGCGGTGGCGGGGCAGCTGAAGGGACACACGAAGGGATTCGATGTTCCCTGAGGGCAAGATCCAAGGGAGAGTGGGTATGGCTGGGCGTGGTGTTCCATAGGATCTCTTGGTTATGGAAAAGATCATCGCAGTGTGCATTTACCATGAGCACCCTCCTCTTTTGCTGCCTCCAGCCATCATTAAACTCAGCCTGTTCACTTTGCTTTGGCAGGGTGAAGACGGTGTGGGGGCTGCTGGAAGGTGTCAGCTCCCTGGTCCAACGACTCCACAAGCTCCTCCAAACCTTGGTGCCTGGTTTGCCTAAGAGAGCCATGGACAGGAGGTGAGGGGCTGGGGGGCTGCAGACCCTCAGCATAGAGAGAGCAGGGTGCAGAGCAGGGAACCCTTTGGGAACCTCACCTGGGGGTCACTGATGCTGAGCGTGGCCAAAAACTCCAGATCTGGAATAGCCCACATTAAAAGTAGCTGGTTTTTTATCCCTGGGATATTATTTTGATATCTCAAAGGAGCTACAAACCAGCTTAGTGCCACTTCCCTACTGCAATACATTCGTGCTCCAGATATTTATCTGCTGGGCTCTGTCCCGGCAGGACACCAGGCACATTCTCCAAGATCCTGAGAGATGTTCTGGCACTAAGCTGTCAGGGATTTAAGGCATATCCCCCCAAATCTGCTTGCGAGTTCCCTCCAGTGCAGCTGCCCGAGAGACTCGCAATGATTTCGCCCTGAAGCAGCTGCAAACCCCTCAGCTGTGAGAAAGCCCTTTGGGGTCAAACATTCCTGGGGCTGCTCATCCCTGTCAGGACATCGACCCCGCCTCAGCTCTCACCTTGTTCCCACAGGTAACAAGGATCATCCTGGCGGGGCCCTGGGGGTCTCCAGCACTGCCTTGGGACGTGGTGGGCAACACCAGCACGCACCAGCACGGCAATTCTCGAGGCAATTCCTGGGGAGTGTTTTTTTCTTCAGAACCTGTCTGGTTCTGTCTCCAGTGCTGCCACTGCAGTGCCCCTGCTCAGGCCTGCCCTGCTTTTCCCTGACGGCCGAGGCAAAGCTCCAGTGCTGCTCCTGGGACCCACCCCGGGCTGCAGGGACCACTGGGCAGCTTCACCTGCAGACCTCACAGCCCAGCCCTCTCCCTGCCCACTCCACCTCCTCCCCACCAGCCGCATCCCTCCCCTGCTCTAACGCAGATTACAGGGTGGGCATTTGCCAGGAAATGCCATGTTTTGAGTGTTTTCCTCCCACTCAAAAACTTTCAGAGAGATTCCTCAGAGAGAGAGAGAGAGAGAGAGAGAGAGAAAGAAAGAGAAGCCTTAGGGAGCATCACACTGGGCAGGAACTAATTTTTCTACAGTTCCCTGAAGTTTTTTTACCAATTATCAATTCTTGAGCTTCACACCTCCCCACAGCCCTGCTCCTCCTGTCTGTGGAGGTGGGAGTGCATTTGAATCCCCCTGGAACTTGCAGCTGTGCAGAAGGATGGAGAAACCTAAAGATTAACTTCCCCCTACTTCCGAGTCCTGTGGGCTGCATCTCCTGCCATTTCACAGAGAAATGAGCTCTTCTCCTGCAATTGTCTGCAGCTCATGGCCACACACAGAGCATGGCCCAGGCAAACACACCCTGTGTCACTGGTCTGCACACAGAATTAATTGGCAGCGCTCTTAATTATCCCAAATCCGTGCTGCACATCGGAGGCTGTGGATTGGCTTAGCCCCAACTGTGTCTCCCCCGTTTGTTGGTTCCAGACAGGCAACAAACAGATCCCAACAGCAGCAGCTGTTTATGGGAGGAAAGAGCCTGTTTGATGGCACAGAGGGAGATGGAACAGAGGGAAGTTTCATCCAAAGGGCCCTGGAGACTGCAGGAATCAATGTGGGGAGTAGCTGAAGGCAGCTTTGATGTAACCAGACTCAAAGTTACCTGTGAGTGCTGCGTGAAGTTCAGTATCCTGTGTCCTGCCATCTTTGGTTGAAATCAGTGACCTGGGAATATTTGCTCTGGAATGAGTTTGCTAAAATAAACACGAAGCTTATTTCATAGAACCATGGAATGGTTTGGGTTAAAAGAGACCTTAAAGATAACCCGGTTCCAACCCTGCCATGGCAGGGACACCTTCACTAGCCCAGGTTGCTCCAAGCCCTGTCCAACCTGGCCTTGGACACTTCCAGGGATCCAGAGGCAGCCACAGCTGCTCTGGGCACCCTGTGCCAGGGCCTCCCCACCCTCCCAGGGAACAATTCCTTCCCAATATCCCATCCAGCCCTGCCCCCTGGCAGTGGGAAGCCATTGACCCTTGTCCTGTCCCTCCATTTCCTGATGAGGGGTCCCTCTCCAGCTTCCCTGTAGCCCCCTCAGATCCTTGAAGGGGCTGTGAGGTCTCCACACAACCTTCTCTTCTCCAGGCTGACCAGCCCCAACTTTCTCAGCCTGTCTCCGTAGGGAAGGTGCTCCAGTCCCCTTGTAACATTCTGGCCCATTTTGATGGATCCCCTTTGCATTGGATCCTGTCTGCTCCTGTCTTCCGTCCATCCTGGATGGATTTACATCTCTCAGCCGCTGCAGCCAAAGCCAGGCTGCTCAAACCCAGCTGTTCCTGCCACAGGGCAAAGTGCAAGGCTGGGAGACACCCAGCCCTCCCTAGGCAGGGACACCCAGCCCAGGATTTGCTTTTGCACCTCTGCTCCCTCCCACAGCTCCAACAGGATCCAACAGCTCCTTCTCCAGGCTGCTGCAAGCGCCATGCCCACCTCCAGGCAGGACATTGCCATTTCAGCCAGCCTGGGGCAGCTGCCCTATTGAAATGGGGATTCAAATCCCCCAAAGAAAATTGTCCCCTAGGAATTGGACTTCCAAATCCATTCGATGTATCTGCAAGCCTCAGCCACAAACAGGAGCACAGTTTGAACTGCCCAGTGTATCCCGCCTGCCTCATGTGGTGCTTGATCAAAAACAATCAGAGAACTTTATCAAAAAACAACTGGCAAGGAACCCCCAAACTGAAATGGTCTCAGCACAGAACTCTGCCGCTCCAAGCCTGCAGGAATGAGCAAGAAATAAGTATTTAACAATTCAGTATTCAAATCAGCTGGGTTTTGCTTTATTAAGCCCTCACCTTTTCAAGCAAGCAGAGCTGGTGCTGTCTCCTGGTGGAGACGTGAGCTCAGAGCTGATGGCAACAGGAGGCTTTGCCAGAGGCAATGGATAGAGGCAAAGTTTGGCATGGATTGGAATCATCTTGTGCAGGAGCTCGTTTCACCCCAAGGAAGCAAAGTGGGAGCCCCAGCTGCACCCAGTGGGGACAGAACCAGCCTGAAATGGCTCCTCTCGGGGTGGGCCGTGGGAATCCCCTGGGGGCTGTGGCCCTGCCTGGGCTGGGACGTTGCTGTCACAGTCCATGTGCTCCCCAGGGCAGGTCAGGCTCTGCCTTCAGGCTGGCTTCCAAGTTGCTCATTGCCTCCTGAAAGCATCAACTGGGGCCAAAGGCAGCAGCGGGGTCAGAAATGCTCTTCTGTGGCTGACGTGGCCCTAAAGGGAATAAAACCACGTTGGTCAGGCTGACAGACACCTCTGGCAGTTGCTGTGGGACAAACTGGATTCAAGTGCCTGGTCAGAGGTGCTTCCCTTCCTCCTGTTGTCCAAAGGGCAGCAGGTTTTGGTATCCTCAAAATATCACCCTGGTACCCCTGTCCTGCTGCTGTCTCATTCTGCTTCGAACTCAGCAGTAATGGGAAGCCTGAGGTGGATGGGATGAGAGTCTGGAGACAACCCAAGAGAGCAGGAGCTCCCTCTGGAGCTGGATCCCTCTGCAGGTCCAGAGGGAAGAGTCCTTGAGTCTGATCCGTGAAACTGAGCCCAGCAAAGCCGAGCACGTGCCCAGCCCTGCCTGTGCCCCTGGCTGTTGGCTGCAGCTGCTTTATGCCAGACCCTGCTTCCAGTCTGGGCACCAAGGAGGGTGCAATTCCTTGTGCAGTTGTCCTGCTGGGCACACGGATAAGAGGCGAGTCCTGGTGGATAACCTGCTAATCCAGCCTGAGCCTCGTGGGATTGCAGGCTCCAGACTCCTGTCCTCCGGAAATATCTCTTGTTCAAGAAGTCAGGTACGAGTTGTTCACAAGTTTATCCCCCCTGCTGCTTTGGTAGCACCAATGATATTCTAGCACTGCACAGACAAACAGTGAAGGAGCCTTTTCCTGGCTGTGATCAGCAGGGCCTTTCCTTCCCAGAACTGGGAAATCTGATGTGCTTCTCCTCTGGAGAGCCTGGACTCACCCCTCGACTGCTCTCTGGCCTCACAGATGAGTCTGATTCCTCCCACAGGAGGAGTTTTTCACCTGAGGCTGGTCAGAAATGTTGCAGCCCAGCTGCAAACCAAAGACAGAGATTCCTGATAGCCCAGAGCTGCCCAACATCCAAAGAAACCTCATTCCCACCGTGTCGCTTCCAAAAGCTCCACGAAGCTCAGACTGACGGAGCCTTTAACAAAGCAACCAGGGGAGCAACTTCCACAGCCTAACACCGTGTCCTGCACTTCTCAGTGGGTCTAGAGTTGGTTTGTTTTCAAAGGAAATCTCTTTCTTGCTTCCATTTGATGTTTTCCAAGCTTTTCTTTTTAGATCTGGGATGGTAACGATCCTATTCTTTCCCCTTTACATTCCTCATTTGTTGTGGGCCTCCTAGATGCAGCAGATTGTGTCTTTTTTCACTTTTTATTTAATTTATGCGGCTACATTTTAAATAATCACCAGGTTGAAAAAGCTGTGTAATTTTTCCTAAGCCGATAAATTCTGCAATGTTGACAGACTCAGAAAGAAAAAGAAAATAAAGCTGAAAGAAACTGGCATTTCATCAGATGCTTCTTTCTATTTTTTAGTAACAACAAACTGGAAACTGAAATGCTGAGGATTCACTGGTTTTCCATGCCAAACTAAAATGGGAGCGGGCATTATTTTGCACAGGATTGCAAAACACTCTAAGCTTTGGATTTAAACCTGCCTTGTGTTGCTTCAGAATGACAGAGGTGGAGGTTTACCTGCAGCTCCAATGTGCTTTCCTTGCACTAAGTCTTTCTGGGGCTGCAACCAGAGTTCCTAAGGAGCAGTTGTTTGGATTTGGCTGGCACAGCAAAGGCAGCTTGAACCCTTGAGACAGCCCCAATGAAGGGATGTGTGGGCAGGAGCTGTTATTACCTCCCAAGGTGAGTAATTACCTGGCCTTCTCCATGGAAAGAGCTTCTTGTCCATGGAGCCCTTCTGACCCAGCCACAAATGGAGTCCTCAGTCCTCACCCAAATCGAGGGTGAGGGCTCCGTGTGAGGCCTCACTCGTAAGCCCTGCCCTGAGAGGGAACTTTCTCCCGTTCCTGATGTTCTCACCTGCCCCAGAGCCTCTTTGGGCACTGACAGCCCTGGGCGAGTGCCACTCGCAAACTGATGGGGTAAAGGAAGTGCTGGTTCTTTACCTTCCTGGGGGTGGAGGAGGTAGTGTGGGGCCTCCTATTCTTCATCCGCTGCCTGGCTGATCGCTGGGTTCTCTTCGGTGTCACCCTCGTGATCCGTGGCTCTGGAGTGAAGAACTCTCAGTTGTGGCTCCAGGTGCAGGGTCTCCTCACCTTTCTGACATGATTCATTGGCCAAGGAAAGCGTGAAGCCCTCGAAGTAATTCACCTGGCGGTCACCTGGCAGGGAGAGAAGCCAGCTCTCGCTGCTCGTTGCTCAGCTGCCAGCTCTGCAGCAGCGCGAGGCGTGACCGGGGCTGACTGGAAGCCGGGGATGCTGCTGAGCCCAGGGCTCAGGGATCACCAGGCACTGCTGCTCTGTGCACCGGGGGCTATCAAACAGCACACGGGGCACCCGAGCCTGCACTTCTGTCTAGAGCTCCTGGGCCCTGCGTTCCCTGGGAAAAAGCCGTGTCATGCCTGGTGTGGCGGAGAAAAGGGGAGTGCGGCTCCAGAGGGAGCTTCCGGAGAGGCCAGGACGCAAGGAATCCTGGCAGTGCCAGGAACACAGGCGTTTGTGTGCCCCAGCCACTCTGGGGCAGCATCTCTTACCTTGTGTCAGCAAACCAACGACGTAAGGGAAGCACCCAAGCTACCTGTCCTCACTGCCAGCCACTTACTCAGTCTTTTCAGGAAGGAGACCGTGTCCTGGTAGCCTTGGATATAAAAGCGGTCCATGGCCTGCGGGGGGAGGCGGCAGTCAGGGCAGCTGGGCTGCTGCAGGGGGCTCGTGCCTCTGGCTACCTGGAGGAGCAGCTCACCTGATGTGCGGGAAGCTGAAAAACGTGCTGTAAGCGGCACAGGTTCATTTTTGAGATCTGCACGGCACAACCGAAGAGCTGGAAGGTCAGGAAGGCAGCTGGGCCGTCCTTGGGGCAGATGTCGTATTCGCCGGCGAAGGCGGAGATGGTGATGGTGGTGCGGGACACGAAGTCGGCTGTCCACATGCCCAGCTCCCCGTCCACGTAGCGCTAGGAGACAAACCAGGGAGCCCTGAGCCTTGCCCTGGGCAGAGGGAGCGGTGCTGGTCACAGGGGCAAACGTGTGGGGCTTGTGCCCCAGCCAGGCCCACACCGCACTGAGGTTGTGGGGCCCCAGAGATCCCCTCCAGGGAACAGCCCCACCCGCTGCTCCCCTGCTCCGGGTCCACACCCTGATCCTCCCCTGCGGCCAAAGAGCTGCTGCATTGGAACCGGCAGGAAAGTGCAGCAGAAGGGAGCTGAGGCAACCCCAGGGCCAGGGGAAGGTGGCCAATTTTGTGAGAAGCTCGGTCCTGTCTGCGGTGAGGTCAGATTTTGGGGCCCCGTTCTTCCCTCTGCAGACACCATGGGAACACAGCCTCGAGCCAGACTGGTGGCAAACCCTTAATGCCACCGCTGGAGGAAGGCCAGAGGCTGGAGGGGCCCTGGGCCTGAGCTGGGACAGGGCCTCCAGGCCACAAGGCCACTCACCACGCCTTGGTACGTTGGAGGGAAAAGCCCAAAATAGAGCGGGATGAAGCAGCTGCACGTCACGGCCTGTGGGTGAGATGGGAAGGACAGAGGTGAGTGAAGAGCCACGGAAACTGTTGCCTTTGGGAGAGGTGGCTCATCTGGGAATGCCAAAACAGGGCCCCCCGGCTGGGTTATTGGGCACCACTGACTAATGTGCACCAGACCGTGGCCGATAGCCACAGGCAGGGCAGAGAAGTAGGAAGGGAACCTGGGAGATGCCTCCATTTGCTCCCTGCATGTTCAGGATAACTCACACAGCAGTCAAAAGGGCTGATTTGTAAGAATGATTTCAGCTTGTCTGGATTCAGAGGGTGGCAAGGACAGAAATCATGGCATGGCCTACAATGGACCAGGGCCCGTTAGGATCAGACAAGGGGGGATGGTTTATGACTACGAAGGGGGAGATTTAGATATTGAGAAGAACTTTTTTACCACGAGGGTGGGGAGGCCCTGGCACAGGTTTGCCGAGAGGAGCTGTGGCTGCCCCTGGATCCCTGGAAGCGTCCAAGGCCAGGTTGGACGGGGCTGGAGACCAAGTGGGGCCAGTGGGAGGTGTCCCTGCCCATGGCAGGGGTGGGACTGGATGAGCTTGGAGGTCCCTTCCCACCCAACCCATTCTGTGGCTTTGTGCTGTGGGACGCGGCCAGGCAGCAAATGTCACACGGCTCCTCCCTCACGGGGTGCCTGTGGCTGCTCCCACCTGAATCAGCTCCTCCTTGGAGGCAAACTCGGACACTGTCACAGCTCTCCAGTCGTGCAGGCGGGTGAGGACAACGTGCAGCTTTCCAGACACCAGCTCGTGGGCGTTCGGAGGCAGGAATTTGCGTAAGGCACTCCTTACGAGTCTGAGTATCTTTCCTCCGGGGACCAGCCCCCAGAGAGTGGTTTTCAGACCATCGAAGAGGTACTGCTTCATCTCATCTGAAGCAAAGCAAAGCAATCATTCTCCATCCCATGCCTTGCTATTTATATGTAATTATGTGTTATTTATGTACTTTCTGAGCTGCGCTTCCACCTGGGAAAGGCGTATTTTATCCTGCTGATAAATGCTCATAGAGAGCCATTGTTTTCATCGGGGCTGAAGCTGCCATGAGTGGACCCAAATTTTCCAAGGACTTTCAATACTGCAGGAGGCAGAAGTATTTTGTTGTCTTTCCCCATTTCTCTCCATTTTCTCCACAAGACATCTTAAAAGTTTTTGGACACATGGGAGAAAATGGACAGGAAGCCTTTGTATAACATTTCCTCCTGTTAGCTCTGCAACCATGCCCTGCTAATGTGTTTTCTTTCCCCTCTTTGTTTTGGGAATCCACCAGCGATCCCAAATGCCTTATTAGGGAGAGCCCCTCTGTTTCTTTTATTAGATATGCTTGCCATTAATTCAAGTTAATAAGATGCAATGACTGTGTCTACTCTGTTTTCTCTGTGCTGCTCAATTACCCAAGTTTTCCACCCTTCAAGAAGTCAATGAAGTAAAAACCTGAGGAATTAACCCCTGATACTTGAACAAAAACCTTTTGCAACAGCAAAATTGCCAGATATTCCATCTCTTTAGGCACAAAGAAGCAGAAGTGTGTAGCCCTTACCCACATCACATCCACACAATCCAGCTGCAGCCACAACGGATCCTGAAGATGATCCATAGATCCTGCATGCAGATTTCATGATGTCAGGAGACAAGTCCCGCAGAGCAGATAACACTCCAGCTTCGTAGATCATCAAGAAACTACAGCCTCTAAACAGTATAGAGTAAGGTCTTCCCTCTGTTCCACTTATTTTCAGCATCTCTGCTAACTCCAAGCACCCCGACAATAAGAAAACGGTTGTCCAACAGCATCAATGGGTTTTCCAGAGCCGGCCAACCCTCAGCTGTGGTTCTCTTTCCAACCACACTCTCACTGTCTTATATCCCTGTGTTTGCCATCAATCTCTGAGCCAAACGTCCAGTGAAAACAGCAGCAGTGGGCAGAAGTGGATGATGTGATGTCCTAACGCTCATTAAAATAAGATTACTGCATTGCAGGGTGGCTGAGCTGAGCACCGAGCTGCTGGGCAGCCCCAGGCGATGGGGACAGCCACGTGTCACACGGATGTGTTGGGGGAGCAGCCCGGGGGGGTCGGGTGGGCCCCAGGACTGAGTCTTTAGGAGGGAAAAGCTGCTTCCCAAAGCGGTGAGCTGCTGCACTGATACCCCGGAGTTCCAGAACAAAATTCCAGCCTCTTGGGCAGTAGGAATGAGCAAATATTCCCTGGTACGAAAAAGTCTTGCAAGACGCTGCTCAAAACTCTCTTGCCTCATTTGTAACAGATTGCCAAACCCCA
The DNA here is from genome assembly GCA_013398855.1 of Mohoua ochrocephala. Taxonomy (NCBI): domain Eukaryota; kingdom Metazoa; phylum Chordata; class Aves; order Passeriformes; family Acanthizidae; genus Mohoua; species Mohoua ochrocephala. The sequence continues at coordinate 36,763 of VZTA01001031.1, forward strand.
TCCCAGGGAGAGGAGAGAGTGGCTGGATTACTAAAGAAATCCCAGCCCAAGTTGTTTTCTTTGTTTCACAATTTCAGGGCCTGCTCACAAAAGGGTGAAAACACAGAGTCCAGGAAACAACTCCCGGTTTCACCTGCCTCCTGCCTGGCTGAGGTTTCGGTAGAGCCACAGGTCGATAAAGAAGGCAAGAAGGGGGCAAGAAGTCTGACAAACACAGGGATGTATTGGTTATCCAGGCAGAAATGCAAAGCCTTCTCAGCTTTCAGCTGGGAGAGATGTTGGGAAGCTGCTGCTGGGAAAAGCAGTGCTGAGCGCTGGGCAAGGCAGAGGCGAGCGGCCCCCACGGACAGAAACTGCTTGGACACTCCTCTCCTGACGGACACGGAAATGTACCCGACATCTTCAGGGAAAATGCTTCCAAAGCCACCCAGGAGATGCTTCTCTCCCTCTTGCTGTGTGCCAGGGGAAGTGCTGGAGGAATTTGGATGCAGCCCTGATCTCTGCGCGGGGGCTGCGAAACAGCCCCGAGGGTGACAGAGCAGCTGTGCTGGACGTGCTGGGGCTCCCAGGACTGTGGGCTCCACTAAGCCCAAACCATCAGGGCAGGGTTAATCCAGCCCCAATTCCACACGGGAGCAGTGTGTGCCACCGCCCAGGAGCCAAGGCACTGAGCTCCTTGCACACACCTTGCAGATCCTAATGCTGGGCAGCAAAATAAAACTGAAGACTTGAGAGAAGAGGAATAAACTGATTCCATGCCCAATCAAGAGGAGAAATGCACTGGGAATGATTTTCCATCTACTCTTTAGTACAAGGATGCCCTAAGAATGAACAGCAATGAGAAGACTCAGCTTCAGAAGCAGCTTCTGGTGCAGGAGGGAAGTGGCATTTGGAACCCGTGGGTGAGGCACTCAAAGGTCTTGAGCTTAAGGAAAACCTTTATGCCCAACTCCATGGCTTGGGGAAAAAACCCGAGCCAGTCTTGCAGAAGCACCAGCATTCCCAGTGCTTCAAGCCTTGGGTTCAAGCCCTCGTGCCCTCCGTGAGCAGCACAAGACGGAGCTGGAAAGGTGACACGTTATTGCACTGCTTTCCAAATGTAGCTGGACAACTCTGGCACTCCAATCCCAAGCCAAACCCATGGATCACGCCACGCAGACCATGTTTTACTCTTAATTGCACCTCTGTAATATTGAGATAGTTTGTAAATCCATTTGTTTTACTTTCTTACCCAATCTTGCAGCACCCAGAAGTAAACAGTGTTTATCGTGGAAAAGCAGAGGGAGGCCAAGGCTCCACCTTCTGATTCCCTCCTAGCAGGTAGTGCCACCTCTCCCTGGCTCTCAAACCCTTGGACTGTACCTGTGTGTTACATTCTCTCTGCACAGCCCAGACCGTGTCTGAGGCAGATGATGAAGCTGGGCCTGTTGTCACTAACACCCACTGTGTGCTGGTGCTCCCAAACCATGGAGGATTTAGAGAATCCCTGACTTGTTTGGGTGGGAAGGGGCCTGAAAGCTCATCTCGCTCCACCTTGTGCCATAGGGTGAGGAGAAGGAGATGTTTGAGCAGATCACCTTCAGCTGGAAGGTGTTGGGGCAGGCACGACTTCATTTCAGCCTAGAAGAGATTCCTTAGCCTGTATGGACCCCTAGGATCCCCCTGTTACACCAGTAAGACACTTTAATAGTAGCTCACAGAATCCCAGAATGGTTTGGGTTGGAAGGGACCTCAAAGCTCATCCAGTGCCACCCTTGCCACGGCAGGGACACCTTCCACTGTCCCAGGGTGCTCCAAGCCCCGTCCAACCTGGCCTTGAAATAAACACACACCAGAGCCAAGCGGGAGCCCTGTGGGATGCAGGCACAGCTGGGAGTGCTGGGAACTCCGATGTGGCTGGAGTACTTGGGGAAACTTAGGAAAACTCAGCTTGAGAGAGCTCAGAAGGAGGTTGTGTAGTCCAGCTCTCCAGTTCGAAGCACTGCGAGCTGGGAGTTCAAACCAGGGCACTCAAGATAAGGTTTAGCTGTGTAGAAGTGCGAGGTTTCAAGGAAAAATAAAGGTCTCCTGTGTGGCAGAAGGAATTAATAAGCCTGAGTGGATGTGGCCATGTGTCGCAGAGCTCCCCAAACTCTTGGCAGTAGTTACAGTCTCACAAAATGCAGCTGCTTGTGATGAGAGGCACCAGCTGCCGCTCTGGGAAGGGATGGAAACTGATATCAACTGAATATTTGAAAATATTCAAAATATTTCAGCAGTAAGAGCTCCAGAAACTTAAATTGTAAAAAAATAGCAGAATATTTTTTCCTGTTCTGGGAATACAGTTGGGTCTGACTGTCTCGGGGCACAAGAGGGAGCATCAGTTTGAGGATAACTGTGCTGCTTCTGTAGGTGTTGGGTGCTTTCCTATTTCTGATCAGCTTCAGCACCCAAAGGATTCCAAGCTCACGGAGACTGGGCAGAAGCAAGACTAAAGCACTTGTGCAATGGGGAAACCTAGGATCCGATTTGCAGTCTTTAAACACTTTGTCCTGAAATCCAGCACTGAGCCCTCGGCAAACAGATGGTTTGACCTTCCTCCTGTCTCACTTGTCGGAGCGGGTTGGGCTGCGCGTGGCTGGGGGTTTGTCTGGGAGCGGAGCAGGGTGGCCGTGCCATCTGGCAAGTGGCTCTGGACGTGCTGGATCCAACTGTCAGCTTTGGGAATGGATCCGGCATCGACACAAGCAGCTCCCTGGCAGCACCTGTGGGGTTCAGAGCCCGAGCGTTGCAAAGCAGCTCTTGGAAGGAAAAAGGCTCAGTGTGGTGGTGTCGTGCTGTTGGATACAATCACAATCCAGAATAAAAGCTGCGTTTAAGGAGCAGTCCTGCAATGGCTGTGACGAGTGACTGGAGCAGACCAAATGGAGTTTGTTTTCCTTCTGTCCCTGGCATTTAGGAGCCAGCGGGCTGTGCAGCCGGTGCTTTGTACCGCGTCATCCTGCCCGAGTCAAGGAACTGACTGGAACAGTCACAATCTATGTAAGAGCATCACATGCCTGGGCAAGATGAAAGGGACCCCAGGGAGCCCTTAGCATCTGTCACTGGCACTTTGGAGAAGGAGGAGAGCACAGAATGCTGAGTGGGGTTTGACCCGGGGGGCTTTTGTAGCCAGAGCGTGTGGGTGAATCTGCGGGTCCCTAACAGGGCTGGGGGTTTTTGAGTCACAGCCCCTGTTGTGCCTCGGTTCTGCTGCTTTAGAGGGGCAGTACTGCAGGTTTTAGGCAAAGGGAATTGCAGCTGTGGGTTTATGGAGGGACCTGGGCTGTGTTGGTCCAAGCTGTCCTGCTTTCCCTGGACAAGGAGATGACTTGTTGATCAGATGGCAGGGTTCAGATGGAGGGGTTGTGCTTGGAGGGCATTGTGCACAGCAAGGCACAACTTCCCCTTCTGTCCCTGCTCTGTCTCAGTGTCTGCGTGAGTCACATCCCGTCTGTCCCTGTGTGGAGCCAGAAGGGGAGATACGGGATCGAAATGGAAATTTGGGCCGTGCTGGTACAGCCCATGCTGGCACCAGATGTGGATCAGAGCGAAAGGCTCCTGCTCCTGCTGGACAAATAACTGTTGTCTTTGGTGGGCAGGAACACTTGGACCCTCGGGCTGCTCACTGCATCCCTGTCCTTTCCCAGCCTTGGTCCCCGGGACAAACCACCAGGTCCCGGTGTCCCGTGGAGGTAATTCCCAAAATAAGGTCAGGAAAAGGGGAAGGAGGGATGAACCCTGCAACACGCTGGCCTGTGCACCTGAGGAGCTGTTGGTAGGAAGAACCTGTGGAGATGCTCAGCCTTTTGGAATCCGTAGATTGTTAAGCCTTTATTCCCACTGGATCTTGGGGAAGTGCTGGGCTGGATGGAGAGAACGAGAGCTTTGTCTCTGCCAGGGTCAGTGGTGCAAGGGGGGATCTGGCTCGGGGCTTTGCAAAGTGGTGATTGCAGCTCAGACAGGGTTGAGCCCAGTGTGGGTTGTTGCAGAAGTGGGAGCGATGCACCTCTTTGGGAGAGGTGATGGTCCTTCAAGCCCTCGTTCACACTCAGGAAATCCTCAGAGACGTGAGCTGAGGGCAGCCACCATCTCTTCACGTCTCTGCCTGGCAAATGAGGGAACGTGGCTCAGCAGAGTTGTGGATTTCTGCAGAGCTGTAGCCGTGGATTTCTGCAGAGCTTCACAAGAGGGCAGAAAACAGCTGCAGAAGAGCAAGGAGCTCTGGGAGCCTGACAGGGACTTTCTGATGGAAAATTCTTAGGGAAGCTCGGGTCTGCTCGGAGGCAGGAGCGTATTGCGGATTTGCCAGCAGAGCTGGCATAAACACGGAGCAGAGAGCAAAGCCAAGAGCAGTGTCCCTGCCGAGAGCACCCTGTGTGAGCAGCTCTGTGTTTCATGTGAGCAGTCACAGCCTTCCCCATCCCTCTGTCTCCTGGGGATGGCAAAGGGGATTTATGCCAGATACGAGTGTGGGGAGAGCGGGAAGGAGAAATGAAGCTATGGGACGGTGTTTACTCAGGGTCGTGGGAGGTTTGAGAAGGGATGGTCGAATGTGGTTATTCCCTTGCTCAGCTGAAGTTCAGCCCCTCTTGTCCCAAAGACGCTTCTCCTCCTGTTTCCCAAACAGGAATTGGGGTTTACCCCTGGACATTTCTGTGATGGAGGGGGAAGGGAGCTCTCCCTGGGGCACACAAACCACGGGCCGTGCACGGTGGTGTCCAGGGAGACCCATCACCCTGAGCGTGCTTTGCTTAGACCCGGCCTAGGGAAAACCCTGCCGTGGCTACGTCAAAGCGACCAGCCGTGGCCCCGGGGAGCTCCATGTTTGCCAGCTCCAAGGAATCTGTGAGAGGGATTTGTATGTGTGAAATTAAAGTCATCACCCATGCGAACAGGCACTTAACCCCCGCTTCTCCAGCTCCTGTATCCGGGGGCTTTGGAGACGTGCCATGTGTCTGGCACCGCAGGCAGGAGCAGCCAGCAGGCCCAGCTTGTCCTTTTCCACAGCTGAGCCCTGGCAGCCCTTCTCCCAGCATGGAGAGTCAAGTGAGTGTCTTTGTATCTTGACAAGGAGAAGGAAGCTGGAAGTGCTGATTTCCCCCTTTTCCTAACAAGCTCTGTGAACCTTGGGCTCCGACTACTCAGTACCAAGTTCCTCCAGGGCTGGGATGGGTGTTGGATGTTGTTTTCCTTTCCCCCCCACTTCTAGCAGAAGGAGGACAGCTTCGGGCTCTGGATATTTTTTCTCTCCTCCATTGATTTGTCTGTAGGAGCAGAGCCCGGGAGTCCTGACTCGCATCCTCCCCGCCGCCTGCAGCCCCCAGACAGCGCCCAGCCCCTCGCCGTGGGAGCAGATGGAGAACCACGGAGCAGATGGATGCCTGATGGGAGCTTATGGTGTAACCCCACAGGACCCCCCGGGATGCTCCAGGTTGCAAACCAGCACAACAGGGAGCAGAGCAAGGATGGATCCAACACACCAAGAATTAATCTCACACTGCCTAAGTGCTGGGAAGAGCCTGGGGAAACACAGCAGTTGTTTAGACTCAGACTTGAACTAAACATCCTGCGGAGCGAAGTCTTATCTCTTAAAACCCCTCACCTGTGAGGTGGAGTTTGCCTGGGATGTCCTGGCAGCCAGACTGACTCCCAGGGAAGTGCAGAGCCTACGGCACCTGGATCACCAGTTTTCCCTCGTGGGGACTCTGGCCTGGAGGTGGGACTTGCTCGTGTGGATCTGCTTTAGGAAATCGGTGCCAAAGTCTTGAAAATAATTTACAAACCGGTTTCGCTTTGCATTTTTCTAAAAGGGACTAAAAATAAATCTTTAGTTGTAAAGCAAAATAAAAACACTGCCATCTTTCATTGCAGTTATTATACAGTGGCTGGCATTCTTTAGACAAAGCTTAAAATAACCATGAACATACCAGTGAAAATAAATGGGTGAGTCATGTTTGTTAACGCGGGATTAGAAGTATTGCTCTTGGCTCTCCTCCTGTGCAGCATCGCCTGCTCTTTCAAGCAGATACAAGGTTTTGGCTGGGCTGGCGAAAGAAAATTTGCGATCCATCAATTCTAGGTCATCCTGAGAGGGACCCGTGTAAGGCGATTTTAAACCAGGGATTATTTTTTGTTGATTTGCCAGTCTCTGGCACTGAGGTGTTGTGAATGTTGTGTGCTGCGAACCGACGGTGGGAATTAGATTTACACCTCACTCTTTTGCTGTGTAAGCCTGGTTTGGAGGGGTTAAATCCCACAATGGTTTGGGTTGGAAGGGACCTTAAGACTTATCCGGTGTCACCCCCTGCCACGGGCCCGGACACTTTCCACTAGATCAGTTTGTTCCAAGCCCCGTCCATCCTGGCCTTGGACACTTCCAGGGATGGGGCAGCCACAGGTTCTCTTGGCACCCTCACAACCCTGAATAAAGAATTTCTTTGTAATATCTGATCTAACCCTGCCCTCTCAGTTTAAAACCATTGCCCCTTGTCACTATCTGCCCATATAAAAATTCTCTCTCTCTCCTTTTTGTAAGGTTCTGGAAGGCCACAGTGAGATCTCCCCAAAGCCATCTTTTCTCCATGCTGAACCAAAAATGGGGAAACTCACTCGAATATTCATCTCCAGAGTTGCTGTGAGCTGGGCTGGCTCCTGCATTTCTCTGCTCCCCTTTTATGACTCTCCTCCCTGGGGCTGGAGCTGAGACAGGAGGAGGGTGGTACCCGCGTGCCAATTCCAGAAGTTGCTCCTGGGCTTCAGGCTGCGTGTGGTCCATCATCTACTTTTTGACTACAAAGACCCCAAATTTCCCCTTTGGAAGGACAACTGGTGCTGGCATTTTGCTCTCTGCCTCTTGCCTGCAGCTGGGAACAGAGAGGGGCCAGCGAGATGTCCTTAAAATCCCATCTCAACCATTTTGGGGCTGCTGGAAAGGGTAGAGCAGCAATGGGGAGGGAGAGCAGTGCCCCTGGTGATGTGCTGGTGGGCATGGCCGGCCAAATCAATCTCTGTCAAAGCGCACTCACTCCCTGTGGCCGAGGCAGGGGGAGTTTGGAGCAGCAGGACGGATGCCGCAGCCGTCCCTGCGCGTTGCTGTCACGGAGGTTTCGGGGTGCTCTGAGGGGACATCGGTGGCCCCGTGCGGAGCAGCTGAATCTCCAGGGCTCAACGCCTTTCACAGCCCAGCTCTGCTGAGCGGTGCTCTGGCAGGAGTTACCTTCGCAGCTGCCTGGAGGTGACTGTCCCAGCAGGAGGGATGGCTCAGTGCTCACACGTGGCTGCGTCCCGCTGCCGGAGTTCACGGCCGGCCCCGGCGGCACGAGCTGGGGTGACAGTGATGGGAGCCAGGCGGTGACATGCGGTGTTTGGGAGGCGAGAGACCACGGTGACAGCTGGCCTTTTGTGACAAGACAGGTCCAGACAGTCAGAAAGGACTCCGGGAGAGACAGGGGAGCTCATGTGGAAGATGCAGAACGAGGATTCGAGCAAGCAACTGGTCAAGGACCTTGCTGAAGGACCTGTAGTGAGATGTGGAGTCTCAGCTGAACCAGAGACAGAATCATGGAATCCCAGAACCCCAGAATGGTTTGGGTTGGAAGGGACCTTAAATATCATCCAATTCCAGCCCCTGACATGGGCAGGGACACCTTCCACTAGACCAGGTTGCTCCAACCTGGCCTTGAACACTTCCAGGGATGGGGCAGCCACAGCCCGGTCTCTCTCCAGCTTCCTGGAACCTTTATTCATGGAATAGAATTACAGAATTGTTTGTGTGGGAAGAGACATTAAAGCTGATCCTGTTCCACCCCTGCCATGGGCAGGGACACCTTCCATTGTCCCAGGTTGCTCCAAGCCCCGTCCAACCTGGCCTTGGACACTTCCAGGGCTGGGGCAGCCACAGCTGCTCTGGGTCAAACCTCCCACCCTCACAGGGAAGAATTTCTTTCTACCATCTAATCTAGATCTACTTTCTTTCAGTTTGAAGCCTTTCACTCTTGCTCTGCCACTACATGTCCTTGTCAAATGTTTCTCTCCATCTTTCTCGAAGACTCCCTACTAGAAAACAACCCTGTCATCCACATAATCCATCTGTACTCAGGTTTGGTGCTCTGGGTATGTCCCAGGATCCCTCTCTGGGAAGGTCTCGGGTGGTGCAAGGTGGAGCTTAGCTCTGCCTTGGGGTAATTTGCACCTGGACTTCAGCCTCCTCCTCCTCCTCCTCCTCCTCCTCCACATCCACCCCTAGGCTGGCAAAATGGGAAATGTGGAGTACACGTTACCCCCCCTCCCCACAATCATTGTATTTTCTGGTGTCAGCCTCCTAACGCAGGGGATTTCCTCGTCTTCCTCTTTTCATGTCTTTAAATATCCTAGTCCAAATATAGGCCAGCAAGAGGGATTGCTTATATTTCTAATTAAGGAAAAACCGCAACCCACCAGGGCCGAGTCGCGCTGCCTGGTACAGCACGATTGTATCTCTAGTGTGATGTTCTTTCTTACTTATTGTGGCTCTAGATTCTTGGCTCACGTTTTTCAGGGCAGACACTAGCTGGGAACTCCCACCTTGGGAGGAAAAATCAAGAAAAAGATGACTGAAAAATAATCTGTGAGTGCTGGTGCATGTAACTGACAGAAAGCATTAGCGTTGAGTTCCTCAGACAGAGCTTGGCTTCATTAGACAAGTTAGTAGTGATGCATATTAATTGAGGAGGAACACAGTTTTGTTATTTATGAGGGAGAAAAATGCATTTTCCTATGAATATTTAATGAAGCATACCCTTCCCCCCCTCCAGTTCAATTTTTCCTGCTTGTTTCAGCCAAGTTCAAATGGGCTCCTGGGCAGGAGGAGCCAAACTCACTGCTGTGCCATCTGAAAAAACAGCCCTGGGTTGTGACCTCCCCCGTCTCAGGGGCTTCACACTTCCCTCAGTGGCTCTCAATTCTTTGATTTTTTTTTACTGCCGTTGTGCAAAGTGTCAGAGCTCCCAGTCTGGTGTGAGAATTCCCCCATCCTGCTCCTGATGCTGCCTCCACATGGTGCTCCGGCACTGTGAGACTGTCCAAAATCTCTTTATTCCTGCAGACACTGAAAATCACAGTTTGAAATCCCATTCCCAGCCTGAGTTTCTGTATCGGTTGGAGCAGGATTGTGGCATTGAGGCCAACAAAAAAGTGGGTCGAGATGCCTTCTACAAGAAGAGGTTCAGCTGGCACTGGGTGAACCCCAGATCCGCTGCTCTTCTCAATGCCAGGAGAGATTGGAAACCAGAACTCCCTAAATAATTTTTAGTAGAAATGCCTCCAGAAACAATTCTTCTCTTCCTTCCTCCAGACTTTGATTTTTATCCCTTTGGATTTCTGGTGGTGGGCGGAGGAAGCCGCAAGAAATGTCAGGGCAACCCCGCTTGGCTGGAGGCACATCTGGACATTTTGGGATGACAGTGGCCTTTTCTAACATCCCCTGGCAAAGCGGAGGCGGAGGAGAGCTCCTCGCTTTCCTTCAGCCCCTGGCAGCCTGGCTTCTGCCACCTGACATCCGCAGCAGCCTGGCACTCGGGGGGCATCGGGCTGCTGGGTGCTGATCCAAGCAGAATCAGACCCTTGGCCAAGGGGATGGCGGCTCCTTCCTCTGTTTTCCTTTGGCTCCCAAACAAAGGGAAGAAGCCAGAGGCTGCTGGCTGTCCCGGCCGTCAGGGCTGTTCTCTTGCTTCCGTGACAATGTGTTAATTGCTTGCCTGGCCAGTGGCTCTGCTGGCTGGCTGCTGCTGGGGCCTGCTGGGGCTCTTTTGTTCTTCTTCCTCTTGGAAATAAAAAATAAATACCTGCAGAGAGCCCTGTGCTTTCCCCTGTCCCTCCCAGTGAGAAATGGGAGATTTGTGCCTAGAGACCAGGAGAACAACTCAGCCCCCTGCACTCCTTCTCTGTGCAACTGGGGGGAGCAGAGGACACAAATTCCCTCTTGGCCAGCACTGAGGATGGATGCTGCTTCCTCCCACAGGATCCCCATCTCCCCTTGCTTGACCCCACAGAGCAAACAGGAGCTGGCGCCTCACAGGGAGCAGAGTCTTGCAGAAGAGGAATTTGGACTCTGCCGGGCATCTCTCGCTGCACTGAGGAGCACTGAGGGGCACTGAGGGGCACTGAGGGCACTGGGCAGCACTGGGCAGCACTGGGCAGCACTGAGGGGCACTGAGGGGCACTGGGCAGCACTGAGGGGCACTGAGGAGTAATGAACAGCACTGAGGGGCACTGAGGAGCACTGAGCAGCACTGAGGGGCACTGAGGAGCACTGAGGAGCCATGAGGAGCACTGGGGAGCACTGAGGGGCACTGAGGAGCACTGAGGAGCCATGAGGAGCACTGGGGAGCACTGAGGAGCACTGAGGGGCACTGAGGAGCACTGGGCAGCACTGAGCAGCACTGAGCAGCACTGAGGAGCACTGAGCAGCAATGAGGAGTAATGAACAGCACTGAGGGGCACTGAGGAGCACTGAGGGGCACTGGGCAGCACTGAGCAGCACTGAGCAGCACTGAGCAGCACTGGGCAGCACTGAGGAGAAATGAACAGCAATGAGGAGCACTGAGGAGCATTGAGCAGCACTGAGGGGCACTGAGGAGCACTGAGCAGCAATGAGAAGCACTGAGCCCTGTGATTGCATCCCCCGTGCTGATGCAATAGCCCAGAGCCGGAGCTGTCTCGCCAGCCCGGCCGAGCAGGGCCAGCCCCGTGCTCCTGCCTTGGGTGACTGTCAGACACAGCGGGCACGGTTATCACGGGTGACAGCCTTGTCACCCCTCTGAGAAATCACACACCAGCGCGGTATCGGTTGCACTTAAATTCACTGAAGACAATAAATGACCCATCTCCTGTTTAGGGTGGGGTGTTTTGGTACGGAGAATGCTATTGCTGTTCAAAATCCTGCCTTGGGAGAGCCTCCTGGCTCCGGGAGCCGGCGGTATCCGTCAGTTTCTCCTCACCTTGGCTGGCAGCATATTTCCCTGCTGCCCTGGAGCCACGGTGGGGCTGGTGGGCGGCTGTGCCGAGCGCTGCGCGGAGGTGGCAGAGCCCTGCTTTGCCCGCAGGCAGCTCTGATGAGGTTTGGCAGCCCAGAAGAGCAGCCTCGACTCCTTGCCAAACATTTCTCTTTCTGCTTCACGTGGTTTGGCTGGATTGTAACCCCAGAGGTGGGGGCAGACTGAGAGCACTTTCAGAGACGGGAGCGTGTGGGGACAGTCTGGGTGTCTCTTCACTCCCGTTTCTCATTTGTGGCTGCACTAAGGTTTAATTTGGCCCTCCAGAAGGGAATTTCCTTCCCCTGTCACCCTTCCTAAGTGGTGCAAATGGTTGCTATTTACTCCTGTCATGGGGTTTGGGGTCAGATTCCCATGAAGTGTGGCAGTTCCTGAAATCTAGGGGGAATAATGATGCTGCTTCGGCTGGTCTGAGCTCAGAGCTCCTCTGTTGCAATGATTTCTTCCGGGTTTGCAAACACAGGCACTGTCTGAGGCACAGGAGGGCTGTGAGGTAGAAGGCTGAGATCACACCTAAAGCCCATAGAAACCTCTTTTCCTGCAGACCCTGGGCAGGCAATACCTTTTTGACCCATTTATAGCCGAGTCTAACAGTGAAAACCGCCTGCCAGGAAGTGGAGGTTGGACCCCAGCCCGAGGGTGTTGAAATTCATCTCTATCAAGAATGGAGAAACTTGCTGGAAGAACCTCACTTGTAACAGCACCCACCCCAAGCAGATGAGGTGCTTTTCCAGGTAGTTCTTTCCTGCTGTGACCCTATAGACTTCCATAGGGGACACTTGTGAGGCTGTTACTACAAGGTTGACAGATGTGAGTATGGAACAGGATGGAAGCCCTCAGCTCCTGGACTTGGCTGAGTCTGGATGCTGGACCATGAATTTGAGGATAAATCCTATATATTCATCCTGGAGAAGAAAAGGCTTTGGGGTGACTTAATTGTGGCCTTTCAGTACCTGAAGGGAGCCTACAGGAAACATGGGGAGAGATTGTTTACAGGTGCCTGGAGGGACAGGACAGGAGGGAATGGCTTCACGCTGACAGTGAGGAGGTTCAGACTGGATATTAGAGAAAAATTCTTCCCTGTGAGGGTGGGGAGGCCCTGGCACAGGGTGCCCAGAGCAGCTGTGGCTGCCCCATCCTTGGAAATGTTCAAGACCAGGATGGGGCTGGGAGCGACCTGGGACAGTGGAAGGTGTCCCTGCCCGTGGCAGGGGGTGGAACAGGATGATCTTTAAGGTCCCTTCTAACTCAAACCATTCCATGATTCCATGACACTTGTTGCACCAGGGCTTCCACCGACCTTCCCGGAGCCGACCATGCGTGGTGAGAGTGGCTGTGGCTCCATTCCACACCCCACTGGAGCGACCTTCTCCTGTGCCTCTTGATGCGTGACAGCAAAGCCCCCAGCAGGAGGAGATGCGTGACGGTGTCAAAGCTTAAATGCCGACCTGCTTGGTGCTCCCGGACTTGTCAGCACTGGCTGCGGGACACGGGGAGCCCCCTCCTCCCTCCACGTCCTGCGAGCCTGCACCGGGAAGGGCTTCACGTGGCAAATAGAGCAGAAGGAATCGAGCAGAGCATGTGTTCCTTCTAAAGATAGCACGCTGGGGTTTGCATCAAGGATCCTGCCACGCTCGGCATCCTCGGCAGCTCCATCGCCCTCCCCTCGCCACAGGTCCCCCGGCGCGCTGGAAGGACGCCAGACCCGGAGTTCCTGGGACTTCCCTGCCCTGCTGCAGTGGACTAGAAAACGTACACACAGAGCGTGAAAAGCGGGGGGTGGCTCGGGTGCTCCTGGCCCTGCAGGTGTGGTTTGGGGCTCTGCAGGTGCTGCTGCGAGGTGGGGTAAGGCCGTTCAGCCGTACCTGAGCCCAGACGTGGCACCCGCGTGACGCGGAGCCTCTGCCAGCGGGGAGCAGCGGCCCAGCCCTGTTTTATGGCCTCGGTGTTGGCTGGTGGCTCCACGTGTCACTTACATCACCTCCAAGGCTACCAGAGTACGTCCCCAAGGTGCTCTTACGGGAATCGCCTGATTTCCTGCTTTCTGTCTCCTCCCTGGGTATCGGTGTCAGGCCGGGATTCCCCACACGCGGGGAACCCCGCGGAGGCTCCGGCTCCGGGCGCTGCCGGGCAACCGGAGCAGATGTAGGATCTGTGCCCAGGATTTCTACGGGATTGTTCAGCACATTAAATCCAACCGTGCTTGCTGGCCTGAAGGTCCTCCATCTGGCACCCCCAGCCTGAGCTCACCAGGCTGTTGCTGCTCTGAAGGGACGTGGAGAAGGGGATGGGAGCTGGGAGAGGTGTTTCTGCTCAAAGTAAATCTCAAGCCATGCAGGTCTTGGGTTGCTCTGTGTAACCCTGCACCTGTGCAGTGACAACAGCGAGTGTCACAGGGTCCCTGCAGCCACCCAGCACCACGGTTTGCATTAAAATCTGGAGGGTGTGGGTTTTTTGGCGGACCCAACTGTGATTTGTGGCGTCCTCATGCAAGGGTCTGTGGAAATACATAGTCCCCATGAAGAACTGGCCCTATGGGAAAGGTGGGAGTCAGGGCCTGATCCCCCCTTTTTGCAATTAAAGGGAAGAAATCAGCATCTCGTGTGAAATTCCCAGTTGCTGGTATTGCAGGGCATCCCTTCCAAACAGCAGCCCCTGCTGTGAAATGAGATGAGGCTGACAGCATCACAGCCATCAAAAACCAGGAAGAGAGCAGAAAAGACAGAACAGTGTACCTGGGGAAAAATATAATCCTGTCAAGTCCCATTAAAGCAAGAGAATCAGCTGCTGCAAGGCTGAGAGGAAAGCGCTGTCTGGGGTGAGGTCTTGTGGGGTTTGACACACGTCCAGCCGTGCCTGCAGAAGGGATTCGTGTTCTCCATGTGGCTGTGGCAGTGCTGGGTGGTGTCAGGCTCTTTCCAGTTTGAGAGCCGTGGTGTTCTGACGGGAAGGAGCATCCCTGGCTGGGGGTTTCCCTATGGGGGAAGTGCAGGTTGGGGTATGGCAGAGAGTGGGAGGTGATGGAGGGGGTCTGGAGACATCCCTGGGGTGTGTGGTCCATTGGACAGGTTATTGAATTCCTTCCCCCAGGAGCAGGTACTGAGCACTGCTGGCTGTCCCCATCCAAGTTTGCCTCTCTGTATGCCACAGCCTCATCCGAACATATTTCTGGTAGGGTCTGGGGCCAGCCCAAGTTAAAATGAAGCCCTCAGACCCTTTTCTCTTCCCCTAGGAGGGTGTCAGGGAGTTGAGCATTAAATCACAGCCGATGCAAAGGCAGGAACCCTGGAACCTTCCCTCAACTGCCTCCATCTACCATGAATTCTCCCCTGGGCTCAATTTTGAGTTTCCATCAATTGCTGGAGTTTAGTGTTTACCATTCCCTGCCCTCCCTGTTGGGATCCAAATATCCTCAACTCTGCTTTTTGTCCTGGTTTTTATGCTTGGTTGTTTTCTCAATCCAAACGTGGTGCAACAAAACTGCATTTATCAGGGATTAGCGGATCTAATCCCATAAATGTGGTTTTACCTGGCTCTCAGGGGCAGGTCAGTGTGCAGGGCTTTCTCCACTGCCGTACTGGGCCAAAGCATTTGTAGGTCCCTCCCTGTCGGGAAGACAAGCTTTTCCTTGTTTTTAGGATTATTTTGATAAGGGTTAGGAAAACAGTGGAGATGCCTGCCTGGCCTTCCAGGTTCAATATCCCCTTTTTTACCTTTCCTGTCTCTGCAGCCTCCAATCAGTACAGGTTTAATAGAGGAATTATTATTAAAAATAAATACAAGCCCACTTAACAGCCCAATGTCGGCCACCGCTGGGCTCAAGTCCCCGTGGATGGGATTTGGAAGTTTCCTGAGGCAGCACTGAGGGTTTATTGTCTGCTGAGCTTTGCCTCTGTACTAATAACCCTCCCAAATGCCAGAGACAAATATCTGCCAGCCAGGAGCAGCTGGGCACAATGTGTCTGTTCATGGCAGGGTGGCGGGGTCACGGCGTTCCCCTCCGCGGATCCGGCTGCACCTCTGCCTGTGGAACTGGGGAGGGTTGGCAGGAAGAGCAGCTGGGATGGGGATGGGAGCTGGCACCTCTGAGCTGGGCACCGGGGTCTGCTCCGGCCTGGCACGTGGGTTTGCGTGGTGCTCTCCGGGTGGGAACGTGGGAGTGCTGGAAGTGGCTGTCACCGGGCACTGGTGACACGGAGAGGGGAGGGAGGGTGGCTCTGTGCTGGGCACTCAAATGCCTCAGCCCTGAGACATCACCAGCTCCCCCATCCCTACCTCTCCTCCACACCATGGGCAGGATGGAATGGAGTGAGATGGATGGGATGGAAGGGGTGAGATGGGATGGGATGGGATAGACGGGAAGGGAGGAGACGGGATGGGATGGGATGGGATGGGATGGGATGGGATGGGATGGGATGGGATGGAGAGCTGCTTTCTCCCCGTGTTGGTGGTGACTCAGCTGGAAGATGTGAGCGCTGCTCCTACTGCACAGCCGAGGGCGTGGCTGGGCTCCGAGGGGGAAACCATCCCCACCTTCTCCCTGACACTGTGTTCACACCGCTGAGGTTCTGGAGAAACAGAGAAACAGCAGTCTCACAGCAGCACCTTAAAATAGCGGTCACACATCCCTCATCGCCTCTCACCTGGTGAGAGGGTGTCGGCCCAGTGCTGGGAACTGGGAATACATCCTGCTGCAGGATGAGCCATGGAAACGGGGAGAATTCTGCCATCCTTGTGCTAAGGAAACTAAAATGAGCCCCAGCAGCCATGTGTGCCTTGTGGGGCTGGGAGGGGCTGTGGTTTAGTGCTCATTGAGGGACATTGAGGTCAGATGTGGGAGATCTGGTTGTAGTTCCTGAGCTGGAGGAAACCCCGTGCCTCCATTTCCCATCTCTGCAGCAAGGTTAGCACTTCTGGCTGGAGCTTTTTGGAATGAAAGTGGCCTTTCAGTAGGTGTGCAGGCAGGACCCGACACAGGAGGTGGCAGAGCCTGGTGGGGCTTTTGGGTGTTGAGTAGGAGACAGTTCTGGTGGGGGTTATCAGCATCACCCCCCGGAACTGTCCCGTTGTACGCAGGACTAAGGAAAGGCCAGAGGTGTCTCCTCAGGGACACGTGTTGGATGCTGGAGGTGATGCAGCGCATTCCAGGCTCTCCAGGAAAGCTTCCAGCAGTTATGGGCACCTCCTGTGCTCAGCAGGACCCCTGGCAAGGAGGGACAACCTCTCCTTGGCGTGGGATCCGCGGCAGGAGCTCGGGATGTCCGCTGGAGTCAGTTTGTGCCCTTCAGGGCCTGTGTCCATCCCGGTGCCAGACTCTGCTGAGGGTTGCGGGGTGGGTTGGTTTGTTTGTTTGCTGCCCTTCCGTTTCCAGCACTTTCTGGAGAGTTTGCAGGATGTTCTGTGAGTCTGGAAGGGCTGATTGGGTTTGGGTGGAGTCTCTGCCACAGCCAGAGCCTGACACTGCCTGACTGCCACGGACGTATCGCAGCTGTGGGGACCAGAGCTCAGGCTTGACCCTGGGTTTCTGTGTCAGGGCTCTTCAGCTGCATCGCTGAACTTTGCAGAAAGGGTTTTTCTCAAAAAAAAAAAAAAAAAAAAAAAGAGCCTGGATCTGTCAGGCTTTTGGGAATGTCAGTTTGAGGCAAGCAGGGCTGGTAATCAACAGTGCCAGATTCAGTTCATTCAACTTGCTTAATGGAATATCTAATCAATTTTCGTAACAGCCCCGAGTCTGAATGGCCTCCTAAGGACTTAAATTCTGGAAGTGCCAATTCTCCAAGCACCCTAGGAAGAACAAAGGCTTGTCATTCTCCTAGCAGCTTCCTTTCCAAAGCAAAAAACAAACCTCCTTCTCCCAGCTGTGACTATAAAACGAACAAAATAAACCAAGGTGCAAAACATTTTGTCCTAAATCTTGTTGTTAATGATGTTGGTGGAAATGACAGGCTTTGAATAGACAGAAAAGTGGGTTGTTAGGGCTTGGAAGGATGCAGCTGGTGCTCGTACAATGGCAAATGAGGCGGCTGGCAGCGGGCTGGCCGTGGGGTTACCGAGGAGAAATGAAAGATGGTATCAGCTTCCTTCAGTGTTTCCCTATCGGCTGCTGCAGATGGACACGTGGAGTGTGACCAGCTCTAGATAACACGGAGGTTAAAGAGACGTTTCTCTGAGAGGAGAGCATTCCTCAAATTGCAATTATGCCTGGGGAAGAACAAAGGCTCGTATCTGCCGAGCATTTCTGCAGCGGAGAGATTTGCATCTGATTTTAATACGCGCGGCTCTGCGAGAGTCTGGCTGGCAGCTGAAGGTGTCTGGGGGAAGACTTGGCGAAACCCGGGAGGTTTTCTGCCCTGTGGAAAACACCTCCAGGCGTGTCACCCCCCTCCAGCAGGCGAGCAGGAGCCGAGCGGCGCTGGGGCTGTGGATGAGGCGTGGGAGGAGGAGGGATCGCGTGTGGGTGTCTGAAGTGCAGGTGAAGGGAGCAGCCTGGGTGCCTGGGTGCCTTCCCAGCCTCCCCAGGGACAGAATTCCCGTTCAGTGAGGCAGAGAGCGGGATCCTGCAGCATCTGTGTTACGGCAGAGCCAACAGCCGAGAGCAGCAGGTTTTCTGGCTGAACTCGTGACGCTTGGCTGAGCTCCAGGGACCCCCAAAGATTGGTCTGGGATCCACAGAAGTGAACCTTCCCACCCCCCCCACAATGGCTAAAAATAGTCTTTTTTCTCGTTCTTTCATCCTCATATATTTATGGTTGGGTTAGGCTGAGATG
Source organism: Mohoua ochrocephala (assembly GCA_013398855.1). NCBI lineage: Eukaryota > Metazoa > Chordata > Aves > Passeriformes > Acanthizidae > Mohoua > Mohoua ochrocephala. The sequence continues at coordinate 54,581 of VZTA01001031.1, forward strand.
AGGAGCAAAATGGTCACCCAGGGGATCCTCAGCTCTTCATCCCTGGCATCACTGCTGGGTGTCCCCCTCTGCCCGTGGGACTGGCAGCTGAGGGACAGTTGTGCCTCCAAACCTCACACAACGGATGAGTCTCCAAAAACAGGAACAAAAGAAAGGAACAGATGAGATTGTGAATGTGAAACCAGCTTTTTTTAACGCCTCACCTGCACAACTGAAAAATTCACGAGCCTAATCCCTGCTTTCCTAGATGGGGAGAGCAGGAGAGTGTGTCTAGCTGGAGGTCAGCAGGGCAGTATAAATAGGGAAACACAGATTATTAGGGTAAAATGGAGAGATTGGGGGGATTAATACAAGAACCAGAAAGGATCTGGTCACTGCTGAGCTTGCTCTGCTCGGATTATGCACAGAAGCTCTTCCCAAGAAGAGCAGCAGCAGCTTCATGGGATGTATCCAAAGTAATGGGCTCAGCATCCAGCAAAATTGGAGGAGACAAATAGAAATTAAATCAACAGCTTTGTTCTGTCTTTCTGGCACTTGGGCCCAGCCGGTGTTAAAATAGGATAAGAGACAAACTCCTTGTCCTCAGGTGGCCGAGATCAATGGCTGTGTCTGCTCCAGGACGTGCCAATGGCTCTGGTACAGCCTCTCCCTTGCTGGCTCGTGGAGATAAAGTTTTCTTCTTAAGCAAAATTGCATTTTTCAGTCAAACTCTGCATCTCGAAAAGAATTAATACAAAGCTGGGCTAAGCCGGGTGTCTGTATCTGGGAGGCTCAAGCGCTAAAATACTTGGCAGGGAGATGCTCCTCCTCTTCTCACCTTTCAGTTGTGGCTCTGTTTCCATTGTGTTTTGGGTTGAGGCCCTAAAATTTGCAGTTCAAAGACTGTCTCTCTATGGGAGTATTCGTAAGATGGGGCGAAATAAACTCAGCCATGTAATAAAGAGAGAATGGAAAAAGTAATGGAAATTTTGCGCTGAGATGAGGTGTGACATCGAAGGGCTCCTCCAGCTCTGCTGCAAGCCAGGCTTGATGTGGGAATTACAGGGCAAGAAGCTTTTTTATGTTAAACACAAAGGGAAACATTCCTGGTAAATCTGTGTTGTACCAACACCCCGCCAGATGTGGGGGAGCCCAGATCGCTTCCTCAAACTCTTTGTCAAATGGAATTGGAATGGATTTAGTCGGTGCTTAGGGGTCACAGTTTGGGGGTCATTTCTCCAAAAATGGCTGAGCTCAGGCTCTTGGTGTTTTGGAGCAGTCTTTCACCAGGGGCAGGAATTTTTTTGCAGCATGAAGCTCTTTTTGGGTGTTTTAATAGCAAGTCAGATTTTTAGAGCAGCTCGTTGCAGAACACGGTGCCAAAAATGTCACCCCTCCCAGTTCAGAGCATCTTCCAAGGTGCTCTAACAATGCCCGAGGCACTGCCTTGTGCCACAGCTGGATCTCCGGACTGTGTCACCTTCTCTGCTTGCTCTGCAGGAGGGAGAGCTGGAATAAGGTCAATTCCTTTCCCCAGCAAGGGAGAGGACATCGATTTGTGCAGATGGTGGGGGGATGGAAGGGGAGGTTCTCCTTTAGCAGTTGGACTCAATGATCTTGGTTCTTTTCCAACCCTAATGATTCTCTGATTCCTTAGAAAAGGGTTTTTAATCATTTGCACTTCATTTGCACTGAACACGTGCAGCTGGGACTTGGCTTCTCTCAGGAACTGGGATTTGGGGAGGATTCACGGTAAATGCTCGGCACCACAAGCAGGAGCTGAAATCTGCCTTGAGCAGCCCATCTTTAACTGAAAACCTCCAAATCCACACTCTGGGGAGCTGCTGAATGCTTCCCCCCTCCGTCCTTTCCCTCGTGCCTTTCCCAGTGCCTGAGGTGGCTTCTTGTCACGATGAGGGGGTGTGGTGGTGGCTGCACCCCCTGCCCCGCTGTCCCCACGTGCTGTGGCTGTGTGCTGGGACAGCTTGTCACAGACCCCTGGGACACACAAGAGCCCGTTCCAGTGCGCACACACCCCGTGGTCACGCTGCCTGCCTGGCTCAGCAAGATGCAGAGGCTCGGCGAAGTCATGGAGAGGTGTGTTGGGTATCCCCGAGCGCGAGATTTGGCCCAGATAACCCATCTGCCAAGGAACACGTTGCAGCACAGCCCTCGGTAAATCAGGAACGCTTTCTCAGCACCGGAGCCTCCCCGGAGGCTGCGTGTCCTACATAGCCACGGAGTGGCAGGAGGAGGTTACGTGACAACCCATAAACCTGCTCTCCTCCTGGGTGACTCAGGGCTGGAGCCGCAGAGGCACCGATCCCACACTGCCTGGCCTTGGCTTTCAACTGGTGTGGGCTCCGTGGCCCTGGAACCGGCTCTGTGTCCGTGGAGGACCCAGCTCCTGGGCTCTGGGGCAGCGCTGTCCCCTGGATGCAGCTTCCAGAATGGTCACAACAACCAGTTCACGGTGCGGCCACAACAGCCCCGTGGAACACCCCGGGGCAGGGGCAGAGCGGCCGGAAAGATGGAAAAGGACCTGGGGGTGCTGGTGACAGCGGCTGGACACGAGCCTGGGTGTGCCCAGGGGGGCAACGAGGCAAAGGCACCTGGCTTGGATCAGGGACAGGGTCCAGCAGGCCCAGGGCAGTGATTGTCCCCCTGTGCTGGGCACTGCTGAGGCCCCACCTCCAACCCTGGGATCAGTTTTGGGCTCCTCATGACAAGAAGGACATTGAGGGGCTGGAGCATGTCCAGGGAAGGGAACGGAGCTGGGGAAGGGGCTGGAGCACCAGGAGCGGCTGAGGGAGCTGGGAAAGGGGCTCAGGCTGGAGCAAAGGAGGCTCAGGGGGGACCTTGTGGCTCTGCACAAGTCCCTGACAGGAGGGGGCAGCCGGGGGGGGTCGGGCTCTGCTCCCAGGGAACAGGGACAGGAGGAGAGGGAACGGCCTCAGGCTGGGCCAGGGGAGGCTCAGGTTGGACATCGGGAATAATTTCCCCATGGAAAGGGTGCTCAGGCCTTGGCAGGGGCTGCCCAGGGAGGTTTGGAGTCCCCATCCCTGGACGTGTCCAAGGAAGGCCTGGACGTGGCACTCAGTGGTGACAAGGTGGGCATCGGGCACAGCCTGGACTCGATGATCCCAAAGGTCTTTTCCAGCCTAAATCACCCTGGGATTCTGTGATATTAATGAAGAACATCACTGGAGCACGTTAATTTCTGATAAAACACACAGCCCACACTTTCCCATGTCATCCCTGTGAACACGTGTGGGTGCTCACACACATTCCCTCACTGGCTCAGGTAACCAAATTCCCTGTTTTCTCTCCAAACTCTCCAATCTCACTAGAGATGCTCCAAGTCCAGGATTTTCTCTGGAGACAAACTCCTTATTTGCAATAGTTCCCTTAGAGCAGGACGTGATCCAAGTTTTTAATTTCCTGGGATTTCCTCCTTTGATTTTTTTCTTCTCCAGTTTTCTGGGGATTTCCTGGGAATTGTAGCTTTCTAAATAAATTTCTAAGAATTGGCAAACTTGGATAAAATCGGAATACTTCATTCTGGTTTCGAGTCCTAGGAAGCGTTTTGGGTGGAAGAATTGCGAACACATTTTGGGAAATGAACTTCTGTCATCTTGTGTTGAGTCGTAGCAGATTTTAGAAGCAGCAGAAAAAGCCTGCCTTGAGCACAGAAATGTAGCAGAGTGTTTTCAGCAAAAAAAAAGAATCATTTGGGAAAAATGGGAAGACAGGAAAGAGTTGCTCGTGGACATTTGGTGTATAGAACCTTCTGGATCCATCTGGGAGAGATGAGCAGGGCCTGGGCAGGAGAAGCCTGAATTTTGCCCGAATTTTGGAAGGTTGCTGTGGCTTCAGGGACAGCCCATCCCACCAAAATATTGTACTGCCCAAACCAAGGCCTGTGTAAGCCATGGCATCGTTGATATAAAACTGAGTGGGGAATATTTAGGTGTTTATGTTGGAAAACAGGCGAAATAACTTTGTGAAGGATCTTGTAACTTCACCCCTGCACTTTGCAGGATAAACCCTGAACCTCTAAGAACTTCAGCATTAATTTAAAAAAGAAATTCGTCTAATGAAACTTAATGCAGTAAGTACTGATTTGTCACGACATGAGTCTCCATGAATATTTGTGTACAATTCTTGCCTGTTTTAAGTGTTCCTGTGCACAACATCCCTCCCGAAATGCCTTTCAGCCCAAATTATTCCCCCATGGCACTGGATGTGATCCTGTTCTTTTCAATCTCTTGCATTGAATGTTCTGGACACACGAAGCTCTAATTTTTTTTCTGAGATCTTAAAAAAACCCCATTGAAGCTGCTGCTGCCCATCCCTAATACCTGCACTGGGTAGCAGCTTCAGCAGCAGTGGGAATATCAGCATTCCAAACATTTTTCAGAGTCTGATTTACATTATAATACAGATTAAGGATTGTTCCTGCCTTTCAGGAGCTTAGTAACATCCTTTTGTCACCCCGTAACACCAGCTCTAATTCCTCTAACCAGGAATTACTGCAGGGAGCAGCACTTGGGGGTAAATCTACTGGGATGAGCTTTTTCCTGTAACCCAAGTGTCTCAGCCGAGCTGGGGCCCCCAGTGCTCCCAGCACCCGCTTGGCTCTGGTGGGGATTTCCAGTTTGGACGGGGCTTGGAGCAGCCTGGGATAGTGGAAGGTGTCCCTGCCTGTGGCAGGGGGTGGGATGGGATGGGATGGGACGGGACGGGACGGGATGGGATGGGATGGGATGGGATGGGCTTTGAGGTTCCTTCCAACCCAACCCATGCTGGGAGGATTCCATGACTGTTTCTTTGGGATCTCTGCAGAGGAGGAGGAGCGAACGGGCAGTCCCAGCCCAGCCGAGTCCCCGCGGGCTCAGCAGCTCCCCGGGCTGTGGGAGCAGAGCCCTGTTTGGGCCTCAGAAGACAGAGGCTGTCAACTTGAGCCAGCAGTGTCCCAGAAACCCCAGGTGACCCATCCTGTGGAGGCAGCAGGTTTTATCAGCCAGGGTCTGCAGCCTGGCAAGAGTCTCCTCTGTGTTTCCCACAGGACATGGCATTAGTCATCCCTAATTATTCAGCTCTACTTGAGCAAAGCCTTGTCTCTTTCTTTCTTGCTTTTTTTTTTTTTTTTTTATTCCCTGTTAGCCTGAAAACCTATATTTAAATAATAAGGGGTGGGAGGCGTTTTTAATCCCAGCTGGATAATTCCTAAAATGCACAGAGGTAAATCCTGAGCAGACGGATGCTCTGAGGATGTGCTGGTTCCTTCCTCACCTGCCTCGGGCAAGTAAAGCCGGGCTTGAGCACAGCTTATGCCAGGCTCTGCCTTGCTCCAAGCCTCCCGGACAACTTGCATGTCCTTTCTGATGGATTTGTGATTTTGGGTTGTTTGTGAAGCCTTTCTGGGTTTCATTTACACCTCAGTCCTGCTGTGGGTACCTCATCTAGCCCCTCGACTCCTCGATGCCTCTTCCCTCATCTCACTGTTGTAAGCCCAGAAACGGAGATTTTTGAGGGGTGGGGAAATATTTGGGATCAGCAGAGAGAGATGACAGAGCTCGTAGGCCATGTGGAAAAGGGGCTTTCATGGGGGTAGTGAGGAGAAGAGCTGGTTAAATTCGGGGCTGTTCTTCAGCAGAAAGACGGAGACGTGATGGAGCCGGGGACACCCGGCAGTGACCACAGAGCAGAGCTCACCACCCTCGGCTGTGAAAGGAGAGGGAAATGCTTCCTGAAACAGGAGCACCACGTGTGCAATTCTGGGTGCAGAGCCCCCAGGAGAGCGAAACGCCGGATCCAAGGGCGGTGGCAGAGGCTTCCTCCTGCCTCCTCCCCACCCTCCGCTCATCTCCATCAGCGGCTGCCTCTCCATCCCGTGAATTTCTGCTGAGGAGGCTTAGTCTTGCCTTGTAATCTTGATTTGGAGTTTCATTATGAATTACTTGAGTCTCATGTGCCGTTTTAAATTGATTCGTTATGCCAAGTACTTGCCAAACGCATAATGAGGGTCTAAATCGGTCCGTATGTAACGAGGCAGCGATTCAATTATTGCGAGCGCTCACACTCTGACAAAAGCCTCGATTATTGCTGTCACTCGCGTTTTGGGACCTTCCCGCACACATCCACACCCCCCAAACCCCCCGCCCCAGATCCGTCGGAGGCATTTCATGGTTCCTAGCGCCTGCCCCGTTATTTATTGTTATTATAAACGCTGCTATTTTCGGCTGCCTCGCACACGAGCGCCGGGCTGGGAGTTCGCCCTGCAGGGATTGGTATTAATGAGAATGGGAGCAGCTCGGGGCGGGGGGAATCGCTGCTCTGTCTCCTCCAATCCATTCACAAAGTCTGTGTGGCAGCTCTTAAAGACCGACGGCAGAAATGAAAATTAATCAAACGGAGGGGCTATTAAGCCACAGCACATCAAAGAGAGCCCGAAAGTCTTCACACCATCAGCGAAGAGAGCTTTTATCTCTTTCTAGCAAACGTTAGAATCCAGACACAGCCCTGATGGGCTCTAAAGATCCATTAGGAGGGTGTGAATAATTATAATTGCCACCCCTAATCGCGTCTTTCCTCGATTTCAGGGCGCTCCAGGAAGGAATGTCAACACCTGCGAGCCTTTTAACAGATGGGGAGACTGAGGCACCACAGGGCACCGCGGGGCCTTGGGGACGGGGACGGGGATGGGGGGACACGTGGTTTAGTCCTTTCCCCCCCAAATTTTCTGCATCACCTTGGGAAATAGTCCCAGTTCTGTTTCATGGACTGAGGAGTGGTTTCATGGACTGTTGAATGGATCTGTTTCCTGGGCTAAGGAATGATGGGTTGAACCAGTCCCAGACGTGGGCACTGACTGATGGAATCATGGAGTGGGTTGGGCTGGAAGGGACCTTAAAGCTCATCCCATCCCACCCCTGCCACGGGCAGGGACACCTCCCACTGTCCCAGGGTGCTCCAAGCCCTGCCCAACCTGGCCTTGGGCACTGCCAGGGATCCAGGGGCAGCCACAGCTGCTCTGGGCACCCTGGGTCAAGCCTCCTGGCTTTTCCCTGACCCTGATTTGCAGTTCAGGTATCTTTAAATGGTGAAGCAGCCTCCAAAATCCAGGCCCAGGACCTTCTCCTGTCCCTGCTCTGTGGCTTTATCCCTGTCCTTGAGCTGGGCAGGTGAAGGAGGTGGTTGCATTATTGCTCACATCGCTTCTGGGCCATTCCTGCAAACTTTGGGGCTCAACCCATCCTTTTACCTCTTTGTTTTGGATTCAGACGAGCGGAGATCAACCTCAGGTCTCAGTTCCTCTCTCCTCCACGCTGCAGACTCCAGCAGCTGGAAGCTTTTCTCCCGAGCTCCTCGTGATGAAATGTCAGCGCGAGGCAGCGCCGTGTCCGCGGTGCCGGGGCTGACACCAGGGCTGGGAGCTACCGTGAATCATCCTCATTAAAAGGCATTTCCAGTTCAGCTGCAGAGACGCTTCTCACCCTCTTCGCTGCCATAGCAGAGCTATTAAAAGCTCCCGTGGAAGGCAGGCAGCAGACGATGGGCACAGGCAGGTACAGCTGCAGCCCTGTGCAGGAGGCAGCGGGTGAAAAACACAATCTCTGACTCACTCCCCGTGCCAGGAGCAGGAGCAGGAGCAGGAGGTGGATCTGCCGGCAGCAGCTCCACCTGAAAGGAGATGAATTTTTCACCTGAAAGGAGATGAATTCTCCACCTGAAAGGAGATGATTTCTCCACCTGAAAGGAGGTTGTAGCAAGATGGCAGTCGGCTGCTTCTCCCAGGCAATGAGCGACAGGATGAGCACACAGCCTCAAGCTGTGCCAGGGAAGGTTCAGGTTGGATATCGGGAGGAATTTCTTCATGGAAAGGGTGGTCAGGCATTGGAAGGGGCTGCCCAGGGCAGTGGTGTAGAGTCCCCATCCCTGGAGGTGTCCAAGAAATGACTGGAGGTGGCACTCAGCGCTCTGGGCTGGGTGGCAAGGTGGGGATTGGGCGCAGGTTGGAGTCGTTGACGTCGGAGGTTTTTTCCAAGCTCGGTGGTTCTGGGATTCTGTGATGCTAAAGGAGAACATCGCTGGAGCACATTAATTTCTAATAAAATGCAACAAGGCCGAGGGCACCTGGCTTGGATCAGGGACAGGGTCCAGCAGGCCCAGGGCAGCGATTGTCCCCCTGTGCTGGGCACTGCTGAGGCCCCACCTCCAACCCTGGGGTCACTTTTGGGTTCCTCATGACAAGAAGGACATTGAGGGGCTGGAGCATGTCCAGGGAAGGGAACAGAGTTGGGGAAGGGGCTCAGGCTGGAGCAAAGGAGGCTCAGGGGGGACCTTGTGGCTCTGCACAAGTCCCTGACAGGAGGGGGCAGCTGGGGGGGGTCGGGCTCTGCTCCCAGGGAACAGGGACAGGAGGAGAGGGAACGGCCTCAGGCTGGGCCAGGGGAGGTTCAGGTTGGACAGCAGCAGGAATTTCCCCATGGAAAGGGTGCTCAGGCCTTGGCAGGGGCTGCCCAGGGAGGTTTGGAGTCTCCATCCCTGGAGGTGTCCAAGGAAGGCCTGGACATGGCACTCAGGGCTCTGGGCTGGTGACAAGGCCAGCTCAGTGTGACTCTGGGCTGACAGGGAGGTTCCTTGCTGGGAACAGAGGGACTTGGCCTTTTGGCACCGGGCTCCTGCGGAGGTTTTTCTGCGGGTGGTGGCTGTCACCTGAAAGGGGGTGAATTGGGAAGAAAGGTGTGTGTAGGGTGTGTGTAGGGTGTGTATAGGGTCTGTATGGCCAGCAGAGGTTCTTCAGTAACCCAGCACATCCCCAGCCCCACGTTATCCCCATGCCCTGGCCCCTGGCACTGCTGCAGTGCCGAAGGTGGCTCCGTGCACTGCAGGAGCGGGAGGATCGAGCAGGGTTTCCCTGTTGAGTTCTGGCTTATGACAACTGTTGAGCAAGGAGGGATTTTTGGGTTGATTTTCTCTAACAGGCTCTGCCACCCTCGTGCATTTCCCAGCCGTGAGTCACAACTCATCCTCTGCTTCTCCCCCTCCCTGGCATCTCCAGGCACCTCCCGAGGGTTTGGAAGATAATAACAATGATAATATCTTGCGCAGGGTTTTCTCTGGCTCTGTGCTGCATGAGGGCTGGGAATTCACCTTTCGAGTGGCAGTGAGGGTCTCCCATCCCTGCTGGGTGACAGGAGGTGGGGGCAGCACAGAGGGAACCCAGCCCACAGCTGGCCACATCTGGCCAGAGCAGCAGTGCCGTGTGTCGGGGGTACCTGGGTGCTCCTCAGGAGGGACAGAACCGAGGAATCAAATGCAGAAATAAATCCTGGCAATTAATAAAGCATCTCCCAGTTGGTGTTTATTAGGAGGGGTGTCACAGAGCTTTGTTGCCCAGAGGGAAGCTGCAGAAGCTTGTCCCGGTGGGGCCTTCTGTGACATCTCCTCTCCCAGCCACCCCTGGTCCCGCTCCCACTGGCATCTCCATCCTCTGCCTCCACTCTGCTCCCATCACTCGCCGGCCAAAATGACTTTACCAGGAGGAAAAGCTGGAGAAAAAGGCAAAGTCAAGTGATTTTCTCTCTCTAGGCTGTTCTGGGTCTCATCTGGTGCTTCCTCAAGAGAAGAAGGGGAACAGAGCAGCAGAGAAATCACCAGATTTACCCTGGAAAGGAAAGCAAGCAGCAAACAGAAACGGGGCAAAAGGGAAGAGGAGACTTTTGGTCATTTTGGGGAAGGTTCCTGTTTTAAGAAGGCCTCTCAAGTTTCTTCCCCTCTCTTGCTGTCTGCTGGCTGTTGATGATTCAGTGATTGATATTTCAAACCCTTCCATCTCAGAGTCCTTCCTGTGTGCAGTGACTCCAGTGAATTCATGCTGGGCGCTGCCTCTGGAACCCAAACCAATTCTGTAACAGAATGAAACTTCTCTCTGATAGCGGCTGCTGCTTTTTTTTCTTTCCTCGTGCGACCATTTATAATTAAGGTTTCTTAATTCTTTTTTTTTAAGGGCAGGGTTAAAGGAAAGGGAGAGCAAGGCTCCAGCGATGCTTTCTGTGAAGGGCGAGCTGCACAAGCGAGGCAGGCAGTGAGTCAGCATCCTCTCCTGCCTCTGCCGGCAGCCGAGCTGTTGCTGGGGTGACTGTCACAGGTGACAGAGCGGATCAGCCTTTCCGGTGTCCCCGAGCTGAGCCAGGACATGTTTTTCCGAATATATCGCAGCAAAAACCAAAAGGCAGGCTGCAGAAATCCTCCATTCCACCCCAAAAACCCCCCCCACCCCTAAATTGGTTGTGTTGTCATTTGGGGCTTAGAGAAAAGGAGAAAAGGAAAAAAGGAACGTGGTGGTTTTGGAAGTTGTGTAAGAAATGTAATCTGAGAGAATCTCGTGATAATTGTTTCAGAATTAATTCGTTATTGCCGGCTCTCGGACGGGGGTCAGCAAAGAGAACCTGACCTGTGGCACCCCTGGGTCACCTCCTGCCTGGACTGTCACCCATCACACCCCCGGGCCCGACAGGAGCATTGAGAAGGCAAAAAAAGACTCATCTGCTCCCCCTCACCCCATTTCCAGCCCGGCAGACAGGGGATTTCTGAGCGGGGCTTCGGGGGGTTCCCCCAGAAGTGCTGCAGCTGCCAAGCAGGAAATCTGATTAAAAATAAATCACAGGGCTGAGCTGCAGAGCTCGGGTCTGCGAGCCCTTTGCAGACAAATTACTTTGCTCCCAATTTTTGCTGGTTTGGGTTTTCCAGATGGAAATGAAGCCTCCGCCAATGGCTGGGGAGCATTGGGGAGCTCCAGCTGTACCTGCAGGCTCTGCAGCTCTGCCAGCGTCCAGATGTTGCAGCTAAAGCTGAAGTCCCCAACCTGTGTTTGCAAACAAATTCATCTCCCCTGCACAAAACGACCCTTCAATAACAACCTCGCAGCTGAGGGAGGGGTTTCTGTAACAAACCAGTTCCCGGTACTGGTGATGGAGGGTTAAACTGGCCGGGAAGACGGGGAGGACAGACAGAAGGGGCTTGAGGCAGAAGAGAATTTCCTCTGGATTTCCAGCTGGAAAGGGAATGATGTCAATATTAGACCTGTATTCAGGGTGTGGCTTTTTTCTCTCCGAGCACTGCCCAGACATTAACGAATAAACAGAGGCCAGGAAGCTGGGGCTGCATAATGGGTTTGGCCTGGTGACCTGTGCAGGTTTTAATTTTCTGTTCAGTCACTTCCTTTGAGCCTAAAAGCCCAAGGCCAGAGTTGCTGGGGGATCCAGCCCTCAGGAGCATCCCGCTCTCTGTTGTGGCTCTCTCACTGCAGCCAGGCAGAGCCACTCTGTTTCTTTCCATGATTTCATCAAACTCTAATGGAAGTCTGATGGCTTCAGGGTAATTCTAGCACAGTGACTTTGCTCCTGTGCGTGTTAGAAGGCATAAAAATGTGAACTACAGAAGAGGATTTTCTGCCCCTTCTCGGTTTCTCTCCTCGTGTGCTTCCTGCTTTAACCACCAGCAGTTTCACATCGTGCAGAACCTGGTGCGTGATTTTGGTGAAAGGCAGAGTTCCCTCAGTTTCGTTTTTTGCGTTTCACAGTTGCAGGGGGGCTGGGGGTACCCAGAGCTGGGTTGGGCTGCCCAGTTCTGTTCATCCTTGGAGGTATGGAGAACAAGCCCTGCTCTCCAAGGGCTGGTTTGCCCCCAGGCTGAAGGTGTTGATGCACAGGTTGCCCAGAGAAGCTGTGGCTGCCCCATCCAGGCCGGGCTGGACGGGGCTTGGAGCAACCTGGGATAGTGGAAGGTGTCCCTGCCATGGAACAGGATGGGATTTAAGGTCCCTTTGCACCCAAAACACCCTGTGATTCCATAATTCAATAAATGGTGGCTCTTCTCCATCAACACACCATCGATGGACAAAGTGTCCCCCTTGATGGCAATGCCTCATCCCTCATTGTTTGCTCCTGGGCTGTGTCAATCAAACTCCTGCAGCCTCAGATCCCATCTCACTCCTCTCTAACGCGATGTTCACTGAACGAGCAAGCGAAAAGTCACAGAAAAATTGGGAGGATTGCGGAAAGGCGGAAAAATCCAAGAGACAAAACCCGGTTTGAAGGTCCTTGACGGCTGCCAGGCGGCCCCGCGGCTGTCACTGGGATCTGTGCCTGGCTGAGACAGCTCCCTGCCCTCCAAACGTCTCCTCCTCCCCATCTCCCATGGATCTCATTGCTGGGAGGCTCCAGTGCCTGGTGCCAGGCAGAGGAGGGTCAAGGCTGGCTCCAGCCCAGCTGCCCAGCACAGGAAAAATTGCTTCATTTCTCTGATGCAATTTATTTTTCTGAATAAAACTGGCTGAAGAGCGGGGAAAAGGTGGAGAGGGCGTGTTTCAAAAATAAACATCTGAGCCTGCACAAGGGATGCTTTGTGGCACGGCGGTGACTTACAGATTCCCCAGGTTTTCTATGGAAAGCAAAACCATTTTCCTTAAAAACAGAGTTGTTTGTGCAGCTGGAGTTAGGCACCAATTCACCCAGAGTGTCTTGAATGTCCTCTGAAAATTCAGCTTAAAGCACTGTTGGAATGAGACCGAGCCCAAATCTTAGGGAAAATGGTTCCAAGCACATTGATTTAGGGGAGATCAGTTGCTGGTTTTGGTTGTAGGGGCTGACACCGAGAGCTTTCCCTGCTGTGGGATGGCAGTCCTCTGCTTGGGGAGGCTGCGAAGGCTCGTGCCACCTCACTGAGGGACTGTCACCAACCTCAACCAGGAGTGACCTCCGTGGAATAAATTATTCAGGGGCCAAACAGTCTCCCCCTGGCCCCCATGATGCTTTTTACTGCCAGAAATTGGGGGTTTCACATCTTTATGCTGAGGCTGCCCCTGGCTCGGCACCGATGCTCTTCCAGCGTCCCCCTGAGTCCCTGAGATGTCCCTGATTTTCCTGCTCCCCTCTCTGGACACAGCTCATCTTCCCCTCCCGCGGACACTGGTAATGAAAACACTGTTGTCTCCCAGGATTTGCGGTTAAATTGCTTTGTCGATGTAATCTTAGCCCTTAATGACCAAATAATGCCCTGCAACAGGAGTCGTTGGGTATCGTTTTGCTGTCATTGTGGAGGCCTCGGAATGTGATCCCCATTCCAGTGGAATTTGCGTTAACGTTGTTTGGCCATCGTGATCCCACCCGGTTCATCGCATTTTTAGGATCCTGAAATAGGTCTGACTGTCCTGGGCTATGACCCCTGGATCCCCAGAGGTTGGATGGGATTTAGCTCCGTTAAAGCCCACGCATGACGGTGATGCTGAGTAACTTGGCTGATCTTTTTTAGCCACCGGAACTTGTTCTTCTCTTCCCAAGAAATGCTCTTGCTCAATCCTCAGCTTTGTGGGAAACGACCCGTGAAGGATAACTGCTGTCCACACTCGGTTATTTTGGAGCATCGGTCCAATTTTCACTTCCCCCCCCAACATGAGACTGTTCTCTGAAGACGTCCAGCAGTCGGAGAGGATCCCAGGGCGTTTGAGGTCCTGCTGTGCTTGGTGCTGAGTGTCCTGTTAAAGAAAGGCATTGGTTTTCCCTGTGGAGCTCCCAGTGACGCTTTCCACCTGTGCCGAGGGCCGAGCAAGCTGCAGGATTTACACAGCACTGGATTTTCCTCCCTCTTCCAAATTTCAGTGTCTTCCTCAGCTGAAACAGAGAAACAACTCTGAGTTGTCTCAACTGTGAGTGCAGTGAAAAGCTTCTGGTGTAGGATTGAAATAGACTCCAGGTGGGAGGCGAGAAATACTCCCTCAATGTACAGATGAGAAACTGAGGCACGGAGGGATTGAAGGATTCACTCCACGACTGAGCTATACCTGGAGTCTGACTAAGACGGCACCAGGAATAGGAATGGTGTGCTCCAGAGTTAGAGCACTAAATCCATCCCGGGAAATCAAGATTCAGTTCCCATCCTTCCCGCTGCCTCCCTGGATGGCGTTGGCGGAGAATTTCTCTTACCCCAGCAGGGGAACCCTCATTGGGTGCTTTTGTGGCTGGGTGAGGAGATGAGATGGGATCCCTGTTGTCTGGGAGTGAGAGGACCCCATCTTGGTGTACACTGGGAACAGCATCCCAGTTCTTCTGGAAGGGTGTGAGCCTCAGGGACGGCAGGGATGCTCCCATCGCCTGTCACAGAATCACCGGGTTGGAAGAGACCTTCAAGATCCAACCCATGCCCTAACACCACCTCACCTAAACCATGGCACTGAGCGCCACATCCAAGCTCCTTTTAAACACATCCAGGGATGGTGACTCCACCACCTCCCCGGGCAGACCATTCCAGTGCTTTATCACTCTTTCAGTCAAAAACTTCTTCCTAACAGCCAACCTAAATTTTCCTTGGCTCAGCTTGAGACTGTGTCCTCTTGCTCTGTCAGTGGTTGCCTGGAAAAAGAGACCAACCCACACCTGACTACAGCCACCTCTCAGGGAGTTGTAGAGAGCGACAAGGTCACCTTTGAGTCTTCTTTTCTCCAGGCTGAACAAGCCCAGCTCCCTCAGTCGCTCCTCACAGGGCTTGTGTTCCAAGGGAGAAGGTGAGGATGGCAGGACTGGCCAGTCTGGGCTGTGTTGTTCAACTTACTCTCCGATTGCGGAGAGCCAGGACGAGGGGAAACGGCCTCAAGTCATGCTGGGGAGGTTCAGGTTGGATATCAGGGGAAATTTCTTTCCCAAGGTATGGCACTATCACAGTCTCACCAGGCAGTGGTGGAGTCCCCGTCCCTGGGGGGATTTAAAACACATGTGGATGTGGCGCTTGGGGATGTGGTTTAGTGGTGGCCTTGGCAGTGTTGGGTGGGCAGTTGGGCTCCATCGCCTTGGAGGGCTTTTCCAACCTAGGCAAGTCCATGATTCTGAGGTTCTGTGATTGCTCCGAGTTAGTCTGAGGAGTTTGGGTTGATGCTGAACTGTGTTTGCTGCCAGCAGTCCCTGCAGTCCTGCCTGTGATCTGTGACCTGAGTGACAACCTCGAGCCTTTCTCCGTGACGTTCGTCCATTCTGAGCAGCACAGGAGGGCTCGTGTTCCCGAGAGCAGAAATCTGGAGGGAGTTAAAGCGGCGCTGCCTGGCTGGAGCAGTTGGGGCTTTGCTGTGGGAGGACAGACAAAGTCTTTGCAGTGCATTAAGGTATTATTGTAACCGTGCTTGGCTGAGAGGTTTCTGATCCTGCGAAATAAAAATGAGCAGATTTGTCCCAGATTTATCAATGGAAGCAGAGTTCCCATTGAAAGGGGAGGGAGAGGAGGGCGGGTGAGATCCCGCTCACAGCCGGGCTGGATTCCGTACGCTCTGCCTGGCTGCTGCTGCTCCCAGGGGAGCTTTGGGGGGGAGAAGGACAACCCCGAAAGGCTGCTTGAGAGGCGATGGGATTCATCAAGAAGGAAGGAGAATTTCAAGGTGGAAGAGGGATGCTAAGGCAGCCCCACGGCTGGGAATAGCTGAGGGTTGGGGTGAAGGTCCCGCGTGTTCTGTGCAGCTCACGTCCCCCAAGCTGGGGGAATTCCCCTCCCGGTCTGGGTCTGGCTGTGGGAAGAGGGAAGTTGTTTGTCCCCTCTGCTTGGAAATCTGCCCTGAGAAGGCCATTAAGGGAGGCAAAGAGTGGTGCCTGCTCTGCTTCCCCATAGAAACTGCGTGTGCTGTTCCAGGGCAGCCTGCGGCTCACGGCACAGGGGGATTTCTTAAATGGCCGTTAGGAACAAAATTAAATTCGTTGAGACCAGATGCAGCAGAAGAGATGGATGAAAAAGCAGAAGGAAATTTGCAGAGGGAACACTGGGACATCTCGCATTAGACAGCAAACCCCAGCCTAGAGGAGACGGTTTGGTGCCGCACCGAGTTCCCAGCTTACGGGAAAGCTTTGCCCAGGTTGGACACCACGGAGACGTCCCTTCCCCTGGGCTTTTATCCCCCTGCCCTTGTGCTCAGACCTCCTGGTTTGGAAGCCTGACCCGGACCACCTCTGTTTCTGCCTGAAATATGCTGGGCTCGCTGCAGCTCCCGGGTGCAAACCCCTCCGGGGAGCGCGTGTGAGGCTGGCGGGGGCTCACAGGGGAGGTGATGCTGTTGCTGCAGCCCCGATGCCGCCCCAAAGCTCGGCCGGGGACGCAGGGGAAGGCAGGAGCTGATGGGAAGGGCTGGGGAGGATCTGCCCCTGGGCTGCTCTGTGCCCGCAGCGCTGCTGCTCGCCTGGCACAGCCTAATTGGCTTTGATAGGATTACAGGGAAGCAGCGGAGGAGTAAACAGGGCCAGGAGGCCACGGCGTGCTGGGGCCACCGGCTCCCGGAGAAATCCCAGCGCGCCGCCCGACCCGGAGCTCAGGGGTTAATGTCTCCTGCTGTGCTGCAGCTATGGGGTAAGGGCTTAATCCTGCTGCTTTTAAAGGAAAGGCTTTTCCAAGCAGCATCCCAAAGGTCTGTGGCTCTCTCGATAATTCCCGATGGGTTTGGCCCTGACAGATCCAGAGTAAATGATTGCAATTATAGAAGTTACACCTTGTGCCTCGAGCCTTGTGTCCTCAATAAATGTTTATGGTTTGAGGCAGCCTCATTTGTTTGCCTCAGACCAGACAACACTGATTTATTGGCAGAAATCCTAGCAGGGAAAAGGGATGAGCCAGACAAGTTTGTAACTGCTGCACACATCTCTGTGGTGGAGGGATGATGGTTGTTTCATTTGCATGAAAATAAAGCCTCGAACTTGGGCGTGAACTGTTGCTTCCAGGAATTTTTCCCAACCTACGAGCAACAAGGGGAGCTCAAGGGTTAATGGTGCTCCGGGGCTTTGCTTCCTGCCTTGCCTGGGTTTTGGGATGGCTGGGAGGTGCTGTGGGTCGGAAGGGAGGAGTGGGTGCTCTCACTGCTGCTGGTCAGCGCCGTGAACTGCTGCACGAATGGGGAGCTGCTCCCCAGCTCCCTCCTCCCGAGGGATCCACACCCTCAAGAAAAACAGGTCTCAAAAGTGGGGCTTAAAGCCAAGGATGGAGGTGGCAACAAGGGACTTGTGTCCGAGTCTGGGGCGGGGTAACACGGCCTGGAGACGACTGTCCTTGGGTGGGGCGTGGGTGAACATCCACCTTTCCACGCCACCTTGCTGGGGCTCGCCCCCTCAGGAATCCTCCTGGTGGCAGAGGGTGTTTCCCCTCTGTCAGCAGAGGTCGGTGGGCTCGGCTCAGCCAGGCTCCATCCTCGCCGTTCATCTGCCACTCAGAGTCCGGAGTCAGCGCTTGCACCAATGTTTATTGTTGTTCCCTCCCCAGAGCTGGGTATTTTGGACAGCTTGTTTCTGATTTAAAGTCTAAATAAGTTTGATCTTTTCATCTGTTGTTCTCCCTACCTTCTGGAGGCTGTGCTGGTTAAAAATAACCGGGATGATGCGCTCGAGTGGGGACGGTGGAGGGGTTTTAACCTCCATCACGGCGGGACCACCCCTCTGGCTCCGGAAGGGAACGTGGTCTCCCTCCTCTCCCCAAACCTCATGGTCGAGCTCTTGGTCCAGTGGAAGGTGTCCCTGCCCATGGCAGGGAGGTGGAATGAGATGAGCTGTGAAGTCCCTTTCAACCCAAACCATTCCATCACTTTTTCCCAAGCTGGGAGCTCCCTGGGTTGCCTGAATCCCCCTTGGCACGTAGCTGGGGATTAAAGCGCTTCTGCTGTTGGAGGGGGTTGGAAAAATGGGGATCCGGGGGAGAGCTGGGGGTGCAGAGGTTGTCCCTGACACACATCTCCTGGGGATGGGGTGTTTTCCAGCACTGGGAACCTACAGAGGAGGTTTCAGCCTGCAAAAGTCCCTTTTGCTCACAATTGAACGATTTGCTTAAGAAGATCGATTGAAGGGAGAAAGAAAGAAAAAGAAATCGAAGGCTTTTGGCTTTCTTGATGGAAAGTCTGAAATGCAGGTTCGGGTTCAGCCTGAAACCTCCTTGGTAGAGGGCTGGCTCAGCTTGGCTTTCTGGGTTTGTTTGGGTGGGGGGAAGCAGACGGACACACACAGGCACAGACACACACACAGGCACAGACACACACGTGTGCACACAGACACACACACAGGCACAGACACACGTGTGCACAGGCACAGACACACACGTGTGCACACAGACACACACACAGGCACAGACACACGTGTGCACACAGACGCACACACAGGCACAGACACACACGTGTGCACACAGACACACACACAGGCACAGACACACGTGTGCACAGGCACAGACACACACGTGTGCACACAGACACAC
>VZTA01001031.1:74037-102813 GCA_013398855.1 Mohoua ochrocephala
GGGCTACACCGAGCAGCTGCCCCCCGCCGCCCCCCAGCCGGCCCCCGAGCAGCAGGAGGAAGAGGGCGAAGAAGGGGAGGAAGGCAGCATGACCGTGGTGGGAGGAGGCGGCGGCGGAGACCCCTTGCTGGAGGAACCCCAGCATCCCCCTGCGCTGCTCGGGGGGGAGCGCTACGATCAGCCCCCGGCGCCGGCCGTGCCCGCCGGGCAGCCCGCGGGCGCGGGGGAGCACGAGTGCTGCGAGCGCGTGGTGATCAACATCTCGGGGCTGCGCTTCGAGACCCAGCTCAAGACCCTGGCACAGTTCCCCGAGACGCTGCTGGGGGACCCCCGGAAGAGGATGCGCTACTTCGACCCCCTCCGCAATGAGTATTTCTTCGACCGGAACCGTCCCAGCTTCGACGCCATCCTCTACTACTACCAGTCGGGCGGGCGCATCCGGCGGCCCGTCAACGTCCCCATCGACATCTTCTCCGAGGAGATCCGCTTCTACCAGCTGGGCGAGGAGGCCATGGAGAAGTTTCGGGAGGACGAGGGTTTCATTCGGGAGGAGCAGCGGCCGCTTCCCGAGAAGGAGTTTCAGCGCCAAGTGTGGCTCCTCTTCGAGTACCCCGAGAGCTCTGGGCCGGCCCGAGGCATTGCCATTGTCTCTGTCCTGGTCATCCTTATCTCTATCGTCATCTTCTGCCTGGAGACCCTGCCCGAATTCAGGGATGACCATGACTACGAGGGAACCGGGGGGACCTTCGGGACAGGCGGTGGCCCTCTCCCACCTGATGTCTTCACCAACTCCTCATCCTCGGCTGCTTCCATGGTGTCATCCTTCACCGACCCTTTCTTTGTGGTGGAGACTTTGTGCATCATCTGGTTCTCCTTCGAGCTGCTGGTCCGTTTCTTTGCCTGCCCCAGCAAGGCCACCTTCTCCAAGAACATCATGAACATCATTGACATTGTGGCCATCATCCCCTACTTCATCACGCTGGGCACGGAGCTGGCTGAGCGGCAAGGCAACGGCCAGCAAGCCATGTCCTTGGCCATCCTCCGAGTCATCCGCCTCGTCAGGGTCTTCCGCATCTTCAAGCTCTCCCGGCACTCCAAGGGGCTGCAGATCCTGGGGCAGACCCTCAAGGCCAGCATGCGGGAGCTGGGCTTGCTCATCTTCTTCCTCTTCATCGGCGTCATCCTCTTCTCCAGCGCCGTTTACTTCGCGGAAGCCGACGACCCCAGCTCGGGGTTCAGTAGCATCCCCGACGCCTTCTGGTGGGCCGTGGTCACCATGACGACCGTGGGCTACGGGGACATGCACCCCATCACCATTGGGGGCAAGATCGTGGGGTCTCTGTGCGCCATCGCGGGGGTGCTGACCATCGCCCTGCCCGTGCCCGTCATCGTCTCCAACTTCAACTACTTCTACCACCGGGAGACGGAAGGTGAGGAGCAAGCCCAGTACATGCACGTCGGGAGCTGCCAGCACCTCTCGTCCAGCGAGGAGATGAAGAAGGCTCGCAGCAATTCCACCCTCAGCAAGTCCGAGTACATGGTGATTGAGGAAGGGGCGATCAACCACAGTGCATTCAAACAGGCTGCCTTTAAAGCAGGCAACTGCACAACCACAAACAATCCCAACTGTGTGAACATCAAAAAGATCTTTACGGATGTTTAAAACAAACCCAAACCAAACGAACAGCAACAAAATCCGAGGATGCGGTAAAACAATACCAATAACGATACCAATAATAATGCAAAGTGACTGTGTGTCGGTGTTGTGTGGAACATGCACCATCGTCGGTCTGTGTGTGCCCTCGTTTTTTAATACCTTTATTTTTTTAGATCCTTCCTTTCTAAAGATCCAAAAGTCAAAGGATTTAAAATTCTCCGAGGAAGAGGACAGCTAAAGGGTAAAGAGAAGGAGGATGAAGACAAGCCACACTCACTGTCAGAACAGGTGTTTGTTCTGCAATGTGTTGCAGGGCTGCTTTGCTTTTCGGGCTTTTGGGGAACCTCTTGCTTTGCTCCCGAATTTCCCCCCTCTTTCCCTAAGGGCAGTGTGTAGCCGATCTCCCTTCCATCACGTAAGATCACTTGTTGGATTAACAGACCCGGATTGGGTGGAGGAAGGAGGAAAACATGAGGCAGAGCATACTGGGAGGGGGCTGGGAGGAAATAACCATTTAATTCTGCAGAGAGTCTCTGTTACCACATCGTTAAATGATGCTTAATATTGAAACATGTAATGTGCCATTACGGGCACATCCCAGATTCCCTTTTTCTCCCCATCAGTTCGTTTATGAAATTCTAATCTGGTCGGAGACCGAGTGCAATCAATGCTGATTTAAATAGAAAAAAAGCCCTCCCTAAGCCCTCGTTTTTTTATTCTGGATTCCCTCCCCCTGTAACCTGCTGGAATTATCCCCTCCAATGTCAAGTTTGCGGCCGTGCAGCCGGGCTGCGTGCGGGAGGAGGGAGAGGCGAGGCAGACTGGGATGGTTTTGGGAGCCGCCGGCGCAGGGAGCGGTGTTGGTGCGGAGCGGGATCCGCCACGGGCTCCCGGCCACGGCTGGGAGCCTCCAGCCCACCCAGCCGGAGACAAAGGGATATTTCCTCCTCTTTTTGCCATGCCTTTGGAAGAGACGCGGCCGCTCATCGCCAGCAGATTAAAGTGGCGAACACGCCTTCCAGCGGAAGTCACTAATTCCGACCGGAGTGATGCAGTTGCCATGGTGACCACGGTTTCCTGGGAAACCCCCAAAGGTTGTCATGGCATCCCTTTCTCCCATCCCCCTCGGTCCTTGCTCTTCCCGCAAAAAATCCCTTCCAGATGGTTCCAGCTCCTCCATCCCACAAGACGTCGTGGCTCTGCACCCCCTCCTGGTCCCTGTCCCGCCGCTCCTCCCGTGTGCCCAACAAAGCATCCACAGGCAATAAACACCCCCGGATCCACCTGCCCCTCACCTTGGCAGTGAAATCTGGGCGTGGAGGTTCATCCTGCTCCGCCGAGAACGACCCCAAACCCAGTGGGAACTGGCACCGAGCAGCTGCCGGGAAGCTTGGCCGGGGATCCTCGGCAGCTTTGGGAAACAAGGGGGACAGTAAAAAACAGGATTGAAAAAATAACCAAAAATCCCGCCGGGAAAAATCACCGGCTTCACCTCCATGTGTGCGCCAGGGGCCACGGGACATCTGACAGGATCAGGTGAGCTTTGCACGGGGGAGAGTTCAGTGGAGCCATAAAGTAATGCTGGGTTTTTTTTGGACAAACCCCATGCTTTTCACTGCTTACTTTTATTCTCCAGCTTATCCTGCCGCTCTCGGGTATTTTTATACACGTTAGATAAAGCGGGATCACGTCCTGGAGCTCCTCTGATTGTATTTGCTTTTTAGTGCTGTGGGAGGAGGAAAACCCTGCTGCTTCTCTGCAGCTGGATCGCTTCACTTCGGTGCTAAAAAGGTGATTTCAGGGGTTTAGTGCTCCCATCCAGCCCCTGCCGTCGACGCAGGCCAAAGGCAGCTTGGCCTCGAGAGCTTTGGCTCCAGCTCTGCTCGGTTTTGCTGGATTTCGGGTAAAAATAAGCCAAATTCCTTCGAGGTAGCACATGGAACAGGGATGCTGTTAAATACCTGCAGCAAAGAGAGATTTGGCCCCAGCCTGTGCGAGTCACACCTTTCCCAGGGCTGTGGAGAGGGGGGCTTGTCCTGAGAGACCCCGGCCATGCCAGAATTGGAGTTTAGCTGGGATTTTCCCCAGACTCAGAAGGATCTGAATGGTTTGTAGCACTCTCCCTTAGCCACAGTCAATAAACCCAAGAAAAACATCAGAGCCCCTCCTTGGCTGCTGGGGTGGGATGGTTTTATTGGAGCTGCCAGAGGTTTCATCAGCTGAGGGTCCAAGAGATGATCTTTATCAGGGAGATGCTCTGGAATGTCACGGGAAGTTACAAACCTGAGGTCCCTTGTCCAGGATAACTGGGATTCCTTGTCTGGGATAACTGGGAACACCCCAGTGTGCCTTTTCCCCGGGCTGCCAGTGGGCTGAAATGTCATTTCTGCCTACAAGCTCTCGCTTTTTATTGTTACTCTCTTTTCTTGTTATTAAATTTTATTGCTATTAAAGCTTTCCCACACGCCTATTCCTAAAAGGAGGGTTTGAGTTTAAGAGCAGTGGAAAACATCTCACTCAGGAGAGTTTGCAGATGAGTTCTGGGTTGGTGTTTTCCCTGTGGCAGCTGCACGGGGTACAGAAACCACATGTTCTCCTGGAAATGGCACAGAACGATTTTCGGTTTCTCTGTCATCTAAAATAAGCAGAGACCTTGCAGGTTGTTGGTTTGTTTTCCTGACTCCTCCCTGCCTGGTTCTGTAGGAGCAGAGTCGTTTCAAAGGGATTTTATTGACAGTAAAAGATGCTTTATGGGAGAGGTGACAAGAAAACCACTTCACCCCCTGGGGTAAAAGGCAGTTTTGCTCTGGTAGAATCCCAGAACGGGTTGGGTGGGAAGGGACCTTAAGGATCATCCAGTCCCACCCCTGCCATGGGCAGGGACACCTTCCACTGTCCCAGGGTGCTCCAAGCTCCGTCCAACCTGGCCTTGGACACTGCCAGGGATGGGGCAGCCACAGCTGCTCTGGGCACCCTGTGCCAGGGCCTCCCCACCCTCACAGGGAAGGATTCCTTCCACATATCTGACCAAAATTTCCCCCTTTTCATGTTCAAAAAATAGTTTTCAGTACTGAGTGGTATCACTGAAAAACATGAATTCACTGCTGCTCTGTCTTTTAGATACCCCCCAAAAATCGAAAGTGGAAAACTGGGGGAATCCTTTGGATGCTCTGCTCTGGTTCTCTGCATCTTCCCCCTCTGCGGTCCCATGGGTACCACTCAGTGACAGAAGCCAAGCCACTCGAGCCACCTGCTCTCGTGGAAGGTGTCCCATGGCCGGGAGCTGGAACTGGATGATTTTTAAGATCCATTCCAACCCAAACCATTCCGTGACTCTGAGAAATACCTTCTGTTCCGTGGTCTGACGGCTTCTCTGGAGCTGGCTGCTGCACATGATGTGCCAGGAATTGGAGAGATCCCTGAAACGCTGGGCTCTCCACAGCCAGCTGTTATTTAAGTGGCTCTGCTCCCCTGCCGTGTGCCCCATCAGGACAAGGCAGTGTTTTAG
The DNA here is from genome assembly GCA_013398855.1 of Mohoua ochrocephala. Lineage (NCBI taxonomy): Eukaryota > Metazoa > Chordata > Aves > Passeriformes > Acanthizidae > Mohoua > Mohoua ochrocephala. Next base: position 79,203 of record VZTA01001031.1, read on the forward strand.
CAGCCTCTGGGGAGTTGGAGGAGCCTTGGACTCGCCTGTCCCTAATGTGCTTAGAGGGGCAGCGTTAGGGGATTAGCGTTAGTGGAGCTGCTGTCTGCGAGGCAAAGGGCTTGCCCAGGCTCGGCTCATTCCATTAAATGGAGGCAAGGGCATCACCCCGAGCTCCTGGCCGACAGCTCCCGGTGCCCCCAGAGCGAGCACGGGGTCCCTGCAGCACTCGGCAATCCCCGCGGGGTCTCCGCGTCCTCCCCGTCCCTTGTCCTTCGTCCCTGTCACCTGAGAGGCACGGCGGCACTGAAGGATGGGAGCAGGGATGGAAGAGGCAGCTCCCACCCCGGGGACGCAGCCCTGGGAGGCTGGAGCTGCCTCCGTGGATGCCTGCAGCTGATCGCAGAATCACTGAAAGGTTTGGCTTGGAAAGAGCCGTAGAGAACATCTTGTTCCAACCCCCACCCAGGGGCACTGGGTGCTGTACAGCCTTGTACCTCCTGTTTTCTCTTTTCACAGCCTCCTGCCAGTTTCCCTTTCCCTCTGCCTGTATTTTAGCTCGTGTTTCAGCCCTGGATATCCAGTGTTTCAGCCCTGGATACCACCTTGAAACACGTCCTCGGTGCTGGGGGGTGCAGGGACACGCAGCAGCCACAGCCCTGGCCCCTCCGCTTGGTACTTTGACACCATCACTTTTTTCCTCCTGCTCCTTTGCCCTCTTTCTTGTGCGTTTTCAGGCCTGAACTCCTTCCAAAGGTTCTGTTGTTCCGCAGCACAATAGATGCCCTTCGGGTGCTTGGGGTGGCCGGAGCGGAGCAGTATCCATCCCACCCCACGTGTGGACACAGACAAGGGCTGCGGATATCTCTTTCCTCCAGGAGGGTTAAATTTCTTCCCGGGCAATTGTTCCTGCTCCATCCCTTGACAAAAGGAGCCGTTTTTGTTTTTAATCCCCAGTTTATGGGCAATTAAGCAGCGGCAAAGGGCAGACAAGCACTTTCCTCGGCAGAGTGGAAGGAGCCAGCCAGGGTCGCTGCTCCCAAGGGGTCTCTCCTGTAGAGATGTAGCACAAGGAAAGGATGTTTGGCAGTGGTTGGTGTGTACGGGGAGCGTTGTGCGTAAAATCTGTTTTAATTGTGTAGTTTGGAGCCCTCTCCTGCCAAGCTTTTAAAATATGCATATCTTGGTGCGAGCACACGGAGGCTCCACCGCCGCCGGGTGGAAGCAGGGCTTGGTTTTCCCTATTTTTAAACGCTTTAACGAACGGTCTCTGGGTAGGCTGCAAACCTGGCAGTGCAAACAGACCGACGGGGTTTAACTGGGACTTATTTTGCCCTCCAGTCTCGGTGCTGTGCGTGCCTGGGAGGAGAGCTCAGTGTCCCGGCATCCTCGTGCGAGGGCAGCCGTATGGGAGCAGGGAAACAGGGAATTTCTGGGCATTGCATGATCTTTGTCATTGATTACATGATCTTTAAGGCCCCTTCCAACCCAAAGCATTGGAGGATTCGATGGTTGCAGGGTGCTGTGGGCAGGGCCATATCTCAGGAACTGTCTCGCTCCTACGGAGCCGGTGCTGCCATCACGGACCCTCCCGCTATGGGTCCCACCCACAGCAGGAACGGGGTGCTCGGCTCGACTTTGGGGTGCTGTAGAGCTGGAGGATGTGTTAAGGATGGGATGTTGCTGCCTTTCCCCGTTTCCCTGGGTGCTGTTTGCGTGGCTGAGGCCCAGGCACTCCCGGTGGGTGCAGGGTGGCATCAGCCCTCTCCCCGTGCCAGGGGTGGGAGTTGGGCACGGAGCACGGAGGGATGGAGCCACGTGCTTCTTCTCTTTGGAAACAGTCCGGGGTCTGTGGCCGTCGCCACTTTGACGAGGGCATTTGGGGGATATTTTGGGTGCCCTGAGGTGCCTCGTCCCATCTGGGAATCACTTGTCCAGCAGTGGAGGGTGCTCGACCTATTTCAGGGGGTGGCGAGTGAGGGTTTCTTAGGTCAGAAATGAGACACGAGGAGGGCCCAGCTCCAGCCTGGCCTTAGGGAAGAGCCGTCCCCTGGCAGGGACACATTTGCTGCCAGGGGGTCCCTGCAGAGCAGCCCCAGCCCCGGGGGGTCCCTGCAGAGCAGCCCCAGCCCCATCTCCCAGCCCCTCCCAGCTCTTGCTCCAGCCAAAACTCTTCCAGCTCCGCTGTGCTTGAGCCTTGGGATCCAATCGAGACCCTTCTCTGCCGTGCCTGGCTCCCGAACAGGCCCGTGAGCGATGGTGTCCCTGTCCCGGGGATGTCTGTCCCTGTCCCGGGGATGCCTGTCCCTGTCCCGGGGATGTCTGTCCCTGTCCCGGGGATGTCTGTCCCTGTCCTGGGGATGTTTGTCCCTGTCCCGGGGATGCCTGTCCCTGTCCCGGGGATGTCTGTCCCTGTCCCGTGGATGTTTGTCCCTGTCCCGGGGATGTCTGTCCCTGTCCCGGGGATGTTTGTCCCCCCCGACCGCAGCGCGTTGGCTGCTCCGCGCTGGGGAGGTGTCGGGGCTCCTGCTCTTTGTCACACAACGAATCCCAGTTTTTTCTCCTGGAAACCATCCTGTGTGTGGAAGAGGGATGTGTGCGGGTCCCACACCCCCCTCACAGCTGAAGCCCTTTTATCCCGGCCTCCGGCAAAACTCAGCCACAAACACAAACCCCGTGAGCCTCTCTGTGCTTTCCCTCCCGCGATTAAGGGGCTGCTCTGACACCCGCGGGGTTCGGGGTCCGTCTGTGTCTCATCACCGCTCAGAGCCTGAATTTTCAGTGCTGAGGACGCTCGGCAGCCGGGCAGGGAAACCTCCCCGCATGAACCTCCCCGCAGGGCACCGTCACTTTTCTCCTCCTTATGAACCGAGACATGCTCAAGTAAATTAGAACATGTCTCCCATCTCCTTCAGCTTCTCGCTGGAGCCGGGAGTAGCTGGGATGCTCCCTGATCGCTGCTGCTCCCTGCTCAGAGCGGGAGCAGCCGTTCCCTGCTGGCTCTGCGCACTCATCGTGAGACCCCCGGCTCAGCCGCGCCGACGGCAGCAGGCGCTGCTGGGTTTGTTTGGGAATGATTCATTTCCTTGAGACTCGGAATTCCGATGCTTTTCTGAGCGTGCTGGAGCTCTCTTGCTTTGCTCCAGTGGTTGCACTTCATTTTTAGCATCTCTGAACACCCTGGCTGGGTGGGCTGGTGTTGGATGCGTGGCTTGTGCGGGAAGATCAGCCTGTGGCCCCCTCGGCTCGCCCCAGCAAGGCTGCAAAGTGCAGCCAGGTTTATTTTGAGGCTGACCAGCACCAGCTGCTTTGCTTTGCTTCCTCCAAAGCACCACCATGGATAGATAAGGAGAATCCTTTAGGGGTTTATCATGGTCTGCTCAGTGCTGGGAGCACCGAAGGCTCAGCCGTGGCAGCGGGATCGGGGCTGCTGCAGCAGGGTCTGTGCTTGGGGTGTTGCTCCACAGGAAGCTGGAGGTCGGGATGGGGGATGGATGGGATGAACACGCACCTTGCAAAGCGTTTCCTGCGTTTGCAGAGAGCTGAGTTTGCTCCCGGGCTTGGTGCAAGGAAGGAGCTGTGTGCAGGGGTGGGGGTGATGCTGAGCCCTTCAGGGCCTTGGGGTTGGAAATCCGGGGAAATGTGTCCCTGCTCCCAGACCTGGGGGGTGTGAGCACTGTGGGGTTTGCTCCCTGGCTCTGGGCAGGTCGGCTCCTCCGTGCCTCAGTTTCCCCATCTGCACCTGGCACCGAGCGGCCTCAGGAAGTGTTTGCAATGAAGCTCCTGTGGAAGGAAGAGGCAGTTTTGAAACACGGAGCCAGAAGCGAGGACTCCTCCAAAGGTTTTATGGGATTCAGCTTTCTTGAGGCTGGAAAAGCCTGCAGGCCCTTTTCTGGGTACCCCAATAATCCCAGTTATTTCCCTTGGCTGGAGGGGAGCCGGAGGTTCCGCACAGCTTCCCAAGCTGCCAGCTCTGCCTTCAGCTCCCCATCAACATCCTCCTCTCCTGTGATTTCTTCACTCTGCATCTTCCCTCTTCCACCCTTCTGGCCTATTTCTCCTGAAATCTCTGTGAATTTAGGGCTGAGAACCCTCTTCTCCCTCCTTGCTGGTCTCTGCTTGGAGCTGCCACTATGTCTCTGTAATAATTTAACCTCGTGCTGTTGCAGCGGGTCAGAAACCAGACATGAGAAATTTGTGCTTCAAATGGCCCTGGCTGCTGGGAATTGGAGTTTGCAGGAGGGATGAGGAAGGAGTTGCTGGGAACTGGATGTGGCATTGCAGGTTTGAGGGGTTTTCTACCTCTGCCGGCGCCTCGGTGGGTGCAGGTGCCTGAATGATATTCCACACTTGAAATCCCTCGGAATTAAGGCAGGAAATCTTCTTTCTGCAGCGTCAGAAACCGGCCTGGGCTGTTTTCTCTCAGGGCTGGAAATTTTCAGGGATGTCTCTCCCGTCCTGGCTGGAAGATGCTCTGAGAGAACACAGCGAGCCCGAGGAGGAGCGAGTGGGGAACGCGCCCTGGGTCCTGCTGGGTTTCTCACTTGGGAGATCTCACATCACCATCCCTTTATTGCTCCCTTTTCTTAACCCAAGAGCCAAGCAATTCCCTTGGAGGAGAGCTTTACACAAGCACCTTTATCAGCCAAGCGTGGGACTCAGTCAGAGATATCGAATAATTTGATAAGATCTGTTTTCCCTAACCCTGCATTGATTGGCATCAATTAAATCTTCCTCTTTAATTCTGCATGAAGACTCTCAGCCCTTCCAGCCCATTGTTTGGGGTCAGTGACGGGTGGGCAGACCCATTGCTTTTGCAGGTCACTTTGTTTATCCCTTAAAAATCTCTGCCAAACAGGAGCTGCTTCCCAGTCCTCTGGAAGGACTCGGGAGGTGCTCGGTGCTTGCATTCCCAGGAGCTGCTTTGCCAGCTCTGAGTGTTTAGATAGAAGTTATTTGGCTCAGCCAATTTAAAAACATCTAATTTTTGTGGCTGCTGTTTAATGTCCTCTATTTCTCTCGGGATAGAGAGGATTTCCTCACCCCCATACAATGGGAAGACATCTGGATCCCTTCAGGAGCCAGAGCAGCGATAGCTCCTGAGTGCTCCTGACTTCTCACTCCCACTGCTGTTCTTGCTGGATTCTGAGAAATAACCCCATTGTTAGGCTGAGGATTTGGCATTTCTTTCTTCACCGGCAAGGACACAGCTTGGAAAGGCTCCAGGGTACCCCAAAGCACCGGATTATTTGCCTGGTGGGAATTGAAATTGTTATTTACCACTTCATCTGCAGAGTCCCAACTCCACCATCGCCTCCTTGCCCAGTGGCATTTCCTGGGCTGAAGGTGCTGTTCGGGTCGATTTATTTATTTTCTGGTGTGTAATGCTCCAGTGATCCTTGAGGATCCTGGCACTCTGGAGCCCTTCCCGGCTGGCAGGTGGGAGGGGTTTAATCCCCCAGCAAGCCCAGTCCAATAAAGCAGAAAGCCCCGTTAGCTTTAAGCCTGGGAATGGTCCTGCTGGTGCTTCAGGATAAGCTGTGCTTGAACAGCTGCCTGGGCTGAGATCCTTGCTGGGAGCACTGAGCCCCTCTGGAAGCTCATTTACCCAGTGCTGCACCGCCTTGCAAGGGGATCTTTGCTCCTGGCAGGAATTCCCGTCTCTTTCCTTTCTCTGCTGGATTTTAGCATCCCTGTAGCATCATTCCTACATCCCTACATCCTCATCATCCCTGCAGATGCATCCTCAGCATCCTCATAACATCGTCATCCCTGTGTGCTCATCATCCCTGCAACTGCATCCCTGCATCCTCATCATCCCTGCAACTGCATCCCTGCATCCTCATTGTCCCTGCAACTTCATCCCTGCATCCTCATCATCCCTGCAACTGCATCCCTGCATCCTCATCGTCCCTGCAAATGCATCCTCAGCATCCCTGCAACTTCATCCCTGCAATTTCATCACAGCTGCAACATCATCCTCTGTGCATCCTCCTCATCCCTGCAACTTCATAATCCCTGCAACATCATCACCATTCCTGCAACATCACCATTCCTGCAACATCACCATCCCTGCAACATCATCATCCCTGCAACATCACNTTCATCCCTGCTGCATCCTCCTCATCCCTGCCACATCATCCCTGCAACTTCACCATCCCTGCAACATCATCCCTGCAACATCATCATCCCTGCAACATCATCATCCTCCCTGCAACATCATCCTCCCTGCAACATCATCCTCCCTGCAACATCATCATCCCTGCAACTTCATCATCCCTGCAACTTCATCATCCCTGCAACATCATCATCATCCCTGCAACATCACCATCATCCCTGCAACTTCATCATCCCTGCAACATCNCTCATGATCCCTACAACTTCATCCCTGCAGCTTCATCTGCAATTTCATCATAGCTGCAACATCGTTCTCCCTGCATCCTTATCATCCCTGCAACATCATCATTCCTGCATCTCAATTATCCCTGCAACATCTTCCCTGCATCCCCATCATCCCTGCATCCTCATCATCCCTGCATCCTCGTTATCCCTGCAGCTTCATTCCCACCTCCTCATTATTGTTGCGACTTCATCCCTGCATCCCCACCATCCCTGCAACACCTCCATCCCTACATCCTGATCCCTGCAGCGTGCAGAGAGAGGGTCTCTCCCTCCTCAGTGCATGGATCCCACCTGGCATTTCTCCACCCTGCCTCTCCCTGTGGGGAAAACAGGCTGATTTTTGGGGCCGAGCTGGGGCCAGGCAGGTCCCGGTGCCTTAGGCCGGGCTCTGGGCTGTGACTGCGGCTCCTCCCAACCTTCCCCTCATCACCGGCTGCTGCTGAACCCCCGGGCTCCCGCCGTCCGTTCTGGGGAGCTGGGGTGCTCCAATTGCCACGGCGTGAACTAAAGGCAGAACACGGATTTCCTGGAAGATGAGAGGGATAAAAACAGTTACATGAAATTTCTAGAAATGTCAGTGTCCTAAACACAGAGCAGAGCATGTCCCTGTGTTAAACCAGGAGTCAGGCTGAGTCCCTGGAGTGTGGAGCTATGGATGCAATTCCAGCACTGCGGAGATTGGGGGATTTTGTGGGCCCTTTGCTGGACGCCCTCAGCCCCACACCAGAACGGGGTTTGGGGTTTGTGCTCTGCGGGAGCGGCTCCACAGCCCAAGCTCTGGGAGTGGGGTCAGCCCTGGCTCCTCCCATCACCTGGGCTGGGTTGATAAAATCAACCAGTTGCTCAGTATCTCGTGAATTACATCAGGTCAGAACAAACCCGGCTTGACTGAGATAAAAACATGAGGAAAACCCACTTGGCACTAATTATTCTGGGTTTGGAACTTGCCGTTAATGTGAGATAACAGTTAATAACCAGAATATATTTAATGAATCTTCTTCCTATCTCCAGCTCACTTTGGACTGTGTGGCATTCAGTCCATTAATGAATTTTAATTAGCAAATTTTCACTTTTCATTCATGGGAAATGGAGATGGGAATTTCTCAAGGGGGACCAATGTGCAACATCTCTTCCACTTTACTTGAGGAAAAAAAGAACCCGTTCTTGTTTTCCAAAGCAGGCTGTGCATGACAGTGGTTCTTTGCTCTGCCCAACAGATCCCAGAAGAAGTTTTGAAACGAAGACCTTCAGGACTGTGTTGAGAAATAAAACATCTGCAAGGAAAGGACAAACATCCCAAACATCCCGGACAGGGTGACGGACTGACAGAGGGCCTGTCCTCCCCAGCTGAACCCAGTTCATCCTTCGTACATGTATTTATACATGGAATATCTCCCGCTTCATCCGTGTTTTCTAACAAGTGCATTACATAGAAGGGAACATCTTTGGAGCCAGATTATCTTCAACTCACGTGCAATACAACGAGACTGAGCGAAGCCAGGAAAAAGGAGGAGGAGAGGTGGAAATCACTTGGACGTTATTTCAGCCTTTTTTTTTTTTATTATTATGATTTCAAATCTCTTGAAAGATTAAGCAACCAGAAAGGAAATGTTAAGCAGAGCTGCTAAAGCTCAGCCCAAGTGTTTTGCTCGGGGTGGGAGGGAGTGGGGGGAAATTCAGTCGCTGTCGCTGTTCCCTGGCGAAGGCCACGGGCTGTTCTCAGCTCGTTGGGAATCGCTCCCGTTCCATTTTCTCACTTTCCTGGAAATGCCCTTTATAAGTAGCTCTGTGCTGTACCAAAGGCTGTGATTTACTTTAAGTCCTTATTAAGGAAGGAACATCTCTGCTGGTGCTGTGGAGAAGGGTGTTGAACAGCTGTGCCTTGCTATCGGGATCACTCCATGAAAAACTAAGGACAAACTGAATTTCCGGGGTGGAAAAGGTCTAAAAAACCCAATTCTTGGCCGACCGTGCTCCTGCTTCATTTCATGAGAGCCTCTCTGCCCTTGTCTGCACCTCCACAGCACTCCAGTCTTGTGGGAATATTATAGGGTTGCCCTGCTAATTCTGTAATAATCGAGAATTCCATCCCTCCTTTGCCCCCTGCTGTTTCATTTTGCACACTGAGGTTTTTGGGGGCGGGTTTAGAGCTGTGGGTTGCCCGTGCTGGGCTGGGAAGCTCTTAAAGCTGAGCTTTCTGTAACCTCACTGCTTTTCCTGGGGCTGCATGGATCGATATTATCCTGGTGCCACGGGATAAATGGTCTGCGAAGGGATAAGTGATGTGCAAAGGGATAAGTGCAGATGGCAAAGGGGTTGATGGACTCTCCTCCTTCTGGGTCCCCCTTTTCCCCCTTCCCCAGCCTCATCCACCTCCTCACACTGCCTCCATCCCAGCTTGGAGATGGAAACCCTCCCAGCACAGCCTCCGTCGGAGGAGCAGAGCGGAGCTCGGAACAGCATTGGATTCAAGGGTGAAAATAATGTTGGAGGGACTCAGCTGAGCACAGGAACCTCTTTGTCTGCGTTGCAATAATTCCCTGGGAATGGTTTGGGAATGTTGATTTGGACTGGACAGAACCGAGCGATCTGGAGCTTCCTCTGAAGCAGAGGCTGCATGAGGGGAGGTAACGGGAACCAAAATCATTGTGTGTGAAACAGACCCTTGGGATGATGCTGCTGATTGTCTTTGGGGTCCAAGGACAAGCCTCGAGGTCCCCACCAGGTACCTGGAAGGTGGAGCAAGGACCACTCTCCCAGAGAGAAGCACCAGAACCTGGATCCTTCCCCCAGTGGAGCTTTCACCTGCGTTTCACAGGGAACATCCACAGGAGACGGGCGTGGGACGCTTCGAGGCGCGGCCCCGGGGAGGATGGGCTTAAACCAACCCCTCCTGGAAGGAAATGGGAAAACTGGGACTGTCCAAGGCAAAGCAGCCAACTGTCTGCACCACGTGTGTGTCTTGCAGAAGAGCTTTGAAGAGGAACGAGAACCCTGCCCACAAAGGTCAGCTGAAATTCGGATTGAGGAATTCCCTTAAGGCTGGGAAGGAATGTGATTCTCACGAGGAATGCCTCGGCTTTGGTGAGGTCGCGCCTGTTTTGTTTGTTTTTTAAACGAGGATGATTTCTTGGCTGGAATTCCTCCTCCTGCCATGGCAGGTGCACCGCTGGTGGTGGAGACTTTGTTCACGGCAGAAAGGCTCGGGGGGCCCAAACACAGAAGTCTCTGGGGCTCTGCACAGGTGCAAGTTGGGCAGAACGGGCTGAGATGGCGAGAAAAGAAGCAAAAGTGTTAAACCTGGCAGTTTTAGTCAATTTAATCAGCTGGAGAATGAAGAGCAAATATGGATCTGGCTCTCAGTGGGACATTGCTCCTCTTGCATTTATTCCCAGCGTGGTAGAACCCCTGTGGTCACTGGTAATTTTAGGGTATGGAGGAGGAAGGGCCGGTGCTGCTGGCACCTGGATCTGTCACGGCTTTACCAGCACGAGGTGCAGAGGCAGATGGGGACTGGGGCCCGGGATTGCTGGAAGAGCACGTGGAGCAGGTCCCTGAGCCCACGGAGATGAGCAGGGGGTGCCAAGGCTCGACGGGGATGCCGGGGAACCGCGGAGGTGAAACAACCCGCGGTGTGAAATCGATGCGGTGCGAAAGCCGCCTGCACAAATTAGAGCTAATTAGAGCAGCGGCTCTCATTAACTTGGTTTGGCCCTGCCCTGAGGCCAGCCCGTGGTGGGGGCGGGCAGAGGGAGCTTCTCCATGGGGTCTTCCAGCCAAGTGCTCCTCCGGCAGCTCCCCGCGGGTGTGGCAGCAGCCGGGGCGCTCTGAGCTGGGATCGTTTGTGCCCCTGGCACAGCCAAGCGCCCTCCGGGCATCCCTCCCTGCACAGAGGAGCCGTGTCCCCCTGCCTGCCTCACCCCAGCACTGAAATGAATTATTGCTGGGACCATAAAATCTCAGAGACCTTAAACGACCCCTTTAAAACGACCAGGAGAAGTGCCCGGAGTTTGGGGGTGAGGGCCGAGCCCTTTCCATCGCTGGGAACTCCCAAGCGCTCCTCCCCGGCAGGAGGGGGAGATGGAACTGGGCTTTTCTGGGACATCTCACCTCCCAAACCCCTAAGGAGCTGCAAAACACATTTGTTTGCAGCCTCCCTGCGGCGTGACAGGTTCGCAGTGTGCTCTTGAGCCTGCGAAGGAGCCTGAACAAAGCTTTAGCAGCTCTGAGACCGTGAGAGACTGACCCCAAACCCACTTCTCCACCGCGCTGATGGTCTGGGCTGCAAACAACCGAAGCCCCCCATGAAGGGAGGGGGGCCCAGGCTGCCCACACAGGTAAGGGCACACTGACAGGAGGAGAATTGATGTTCTGGATTGCAGCACAGCCCTGGATCTTGGGAAGCCCTGGTCCCAAAGGTGTTATATTTAGTTTCTTTTGGAACATGATCTAGTAGCCCTTAAAATGGGGGATAGAATGTATCAGTACTAAAGTTATTTTTATTTTTCACCGGTGTCACAGAGAGCTTTTTTATGGTGTGTGTGTGTGTCTGTAACATAATTATACCTCATCTGTTTTCGGTAGCCACTTGTTACAACATCTCTCTGTTAGGGCTCAAAACTGTGTTTTGGTCATTAAAGTGGTGGGAAAAACCATATCCCTTCACCCGCTGGGGTCGAGGGGTCCCCGGCCGTCCCACACCGACGACAATCGTGCCAAACGCCGCCTCCCCTCGCTGTCGTACGCTGTGGCGCTGACGCCGTCGCTCCGCGCTCTCGGGTTCCTCGTGCTTGGTGGCTGAGCCCGCTGGTTGTTCGTGTGCTTTTCCACAGCAATTGAGAGTTCGGTGGTCTGTAGCTGTCGGTCCCGTGTGTTCATCTGCGTTGCCACCCCTCCGAGCCCGGCCTCGTGCGTGTCACAGGTTCCCATCGCGCCGGGACGGCCGCGTGCGAACGGCAGCGGGAGCGCGGGGCTGGCTTTGGCGAGGGAAGACAAATTAAAAATGTATCCAGTCGATTAAAAAAACAAAAAAGAGAGCGATTTAATGATGGCTGACATCAAGAGAAGATCCAAAAAATAGCGTGCTTTGATTCCCATAATCATCCCAAGGCAGGCTGCTCATCTTTATTCATAGCCCTTCAAAGCCGTGCTCCGAGACGCCGGAGCAGCTCGGAGCTGTCGTGCTCAGACTCGGCTCTTTAGACGCTGAACACGTCGACATCTCTGCTCTGTGCCCAGCCCGGTGCTGTGCACCAACCCTTCCCCTTTTTAATTTTAGGGTGCAATTAAAGTGATGAGAGCTCTGCTGTTGGCTCCGTGCTGGCGGAGAGACAGGAAAAGCGGATCTGGGGAGCTGGGCCGGCGTGGGGTCACGTAAAGCCACTTCTTTTAATGACATGTTTTAAGCTGTTTTAAGAAGGCAGCAAAATTAGAAAGCAAAAGATCTCCAAAAGTGTTTCAGGGCACTAACAAAGGCTCAGGGGACACAGCACGGGGACAGGGCTTAGCAGCAGGGCTGGAATGGGCTGTCGGAGGCGCTGAGGGAATACTGGGAAGCTTCTCTGCCCTGCTGGATTTGGGGCAAAAGTCAGGATTTGGTGAGGCCCTGGCACAGGGTGCCCAGAGAAGCTGTGGCTGCCCCTGGATCCCTGGAAGTGTCCAAGGCCGGGTTGGACGGGGCTTGGAGCAACCCGGGACAGTGGGAGGTGTCCCTGCCCATGGAAACAGGATGAGCCGTCCCTTCCCACCCAAACCACTCTGGGATTCTGTTAATTTGTGATTCTGTGATTCCTGCAGTCCCATCCCAGCCTCCAGCCTCTTTCCACAGGCGAACCCCTGCAGGACTGACAGCTCAGAACCCGGCCTCGAGCACGCCGGAGGCTTCATTACCTCACACGCTTGGGTGTTTTCTGAGCCAGGTGTTCAAACGCTGTTATTGCTACCGAATCCTTTTAAAATTAAGGAATTTCTGAGACAGAGTTTTTCTTCCCTGAGTGCTCCCCACTCTCCTGCCTTGCACAAATCCAGCTGGAAGTCTGTCTCTCAGCCTGAGATGAAAGCCAAGCAGCATCTCTGGGTGAATTCAATTACACATCCTAGCCCCCATGTTTTCCACCAGCCTCTGACACAGGTAAATTATGTTTCTTTTTCCCATTTTTCCTGCTTTGTCCGAGATGATGTCAGCAGTGCACCGTTAAAGGGAATGCTCTGGGGTGGTTCTGACTGGAGCTGTCCAGAGCACATCTCTGACCACGGCCAGGCCGGGCACTGCTGCTGGGTTTGAAGTGCATCATTCCTGTTCCAGAGGATGATTTCGGAGCGGGACAATTTGCCTGGCAACACACAAGTCCCGAATAGAGCTGGAAGTGTGAATCAAAAGGTATTAGGTGGGAATGCAGTCAGGAAGTGCCTGAAACAGCAGAGTTTTAATGCAAAACTCCATTGGCTGCCACGTCCCTTGTGCTGCCATCGGTGCACTGGAATTCGATGTGGTTATTCCAGCTGCTCAGGGCTCGCAGGAAAATCACCCTCGCTGCTGGAGGTCAGGGGTTCCGTGGCTGAATTTGGCACCTTGCAAGGAGAACAGGCTCTTAATTCATCCCCTGAGACCCCAAAACAGGCAGAAGGGAGGCGTTGCAGAGACCTCCAGCACAGGAGCAGCTCTTGTTTCTTCATTTCCCATCCTTTACTATGCAACTGATTTTCACGGAATCTCCCCGGGGTGGGGACGGCTGGATATAGTTTTGACTTTGCTTTCCTTCCTTCACGTGTGCAAAGTGGGTGATGCAGAAACGTTTCCATGACCGTCTCACCTGGGACATGCACTGGGCCTATGAAATATTGGGAAATTCCGTGCATCCGACTGGAAATCTGAACTGGTCCCTAAATCCTGACTAATGGGGGGCCACAGGAGCGATGCAATTTGGGACCGGAGATGTTAAACGCAGTCTTGTTCCTCTGAGTTCATTTTAAACTCTGGTTTTGCCACTGAGCTGTGTCGCAACTGTTTCAAACTTGGGGTTTTTTTGATACCAGTCTGATGCTAAAACCAGCTGCTGCATCCCCTCGTTCTGGTGACTCCACCGTGGTGTGGGCCTCGTGTTCAGTTCCCAGTTAAAAAAAAAGTGATTTTTTTTTTTCGGTTGCGTGATTTTTTTACCTGATGTTGAATTTATTTTTTTAATGTTTTTTTTTTTCTCATTAGAACTTGAAACTGTTCTTTCATATGCAAAGTTCAATAAAACGGCTGAACCGCAGCGTTTGTGTGGTGTTTGATACTGAGGTGGGTGAAGAGGAGATGTGGGGATGGGAAGGGGGGCGTGGGGATGAGGTTTGAGGAGTTCCTCTAATGTGAACTCATTTTTCAGGATGAAATAATCTGAAATTTAATGCCCTTCACAGGAGTCAAATTTCCCCTGCTGGAGAAATAAAATCCTGGGGTAAAATCTGCATGTTTCCAGCGTCCCACCCAGTGACCTGGACTGAGGGAGCTCAGGGAAAACCCTTAAAATTTGGGTGGTGTGTCCCAGGCAGGGATGTCACTGACGGTGCTGGGGCACACGAACGCAGGCGGAGGGCTCTGACCCACCCGCCCTGGTCTCAGGTGGGAATCCTGCAAAAGGAGCTCTGAAACTCGTTTGAAAACCTTGTTCTTGGCTTCCATCCACGTCTGTGAGCTTCACCCAAAAGTGAACGTGGCCAAAGAGTGTCCAAGGTCTTTGGTTGCCTTAAAAACATTGAAGTTGTTTCTCCTCTGCTGCCCAGAGAAGCTGTGACTGCCCCATCCTCGGGAGTATCCAAGGCCAGGCTGGAGAAGTCTGGGCTGGTGGGAGGTGGTTTCACCCATGGCAGAGGGTGAGACAAGATGAACTTTAAGGTCCCTTCCCACCCAAACCATTCCAGGGTTCCATGGCTCGATGATTCCATGATGAAATGACTTGAGCTGTGCATTTGAGTGCTGTGTCCCAGGGCCAGAGGCCCCAGGCTCCTGCAAGGGGATTTTATTTTTGTGCTCACTGAGCCAGGAGCACGGGCTGTAATCCCAAGTGACTTGGTCGTTTCTGCAAATCCCAGGTCCGGGACTGAAATCCAGGAGGAAATCCTGCAAGAGGCTCCAGGGGCTGAGCTGGGGGCTCAGGGCTCGGAGCAGAGCAGCAGCCACGAGTGCCCACAGCCCCAGCATCACACCAGGGCAATTCAGCAGCGGTGGAGAACCTCAAATTCCTGAACTTTACAAAACATCTTGATCCTGTCAGCCTCAGGAATTGGGATAGGGGCAAAAAAGTTCCTAGAAAAGCAGCACTGAGTGCTGAAACTGCTCTGGGTGGTTTCGCCTCTCTCTGCTCTCGAGGTCTGCCGTGAGCTCCAGCGCTGCTGAGGGAGGACGAGCCGTGGTGAGCAAAGTCAGCTTCAGCTCAAACACTCCCGGAGCCTCTCGGTGTGTGCGGCTGTGCTGGGTGGCACCACAGTCACTCCTGCCCAGTGGGGGTGGCAGGGCAGATTTTGGGCCAGATCAGGGGCTCTCTGAGGTGGGTTTTAGCAGCTCTCACTACTTCATTCTCTGCTGTGACCTGGATCTCTGTAGCAGCTCCCCGGAGGGCTGTGGTGTCTCCAGCTGCAGGTTTTGGTTGACATGTGGTTACCTGGGGGATGCTCGAACATCCGGGGAAAAACAGGATGTGGCAAACTCTGAGGTGCCCATGGGGCATAAATGGCAGCAGCCAAAACCAGGCCTGGTTAGGAAGGGGAGGTCCAGTGGGTCTGGCACCGTGTGCCACCTGGATTGCCCGAGGAGCCACGGGAGACACCTTCCACACCTCCCTGAAGAGGGGAGGGCAATGATCCCGTATCCAGCCCAGGAGGAACCTTGGCTGGAGGCCCTCCCCAGCCCCCGAGGGGTTTGCAGCGCTCTCAGCCCGTGCCTGGGCTGGTCCGTGTGTGGGGAAGGTGAGGCACGAGGAGCTGCAGAGGGCCAGGACGGGGTCAGTGCCAGCAGCTCCTCTGCCCCTGGGTCAGGCTGTGCTTGCCAGACTCTGGAGGGAAGAGCTGAGAGGGGCAGAGAGGCTGCTGGGGGCACCGAGAGCTTCCAGGGTGGTGTTTCCTGCTGCGTGTCCAGAGGTTATAAAGGGCAGCGGGTAAATGCCCCACAGTGCTCAGAGCCTGGAGCCAGCCCTGGCGCTGCCGGGGTTTGTTTGGAGAAATTCGGCTGCAGTGAGGCTCTGGAGGAACCTGGCTGTGCGCAGGGTGGTTTCTGCTGCCTTTTGGCTCCTGCTGGGCTCTACCCGAGCGTGGGCATCCCCTGGGAGGGCTGGTGGCTGTGGCAGCTCCAGCAGCACATCCCTGCGCAGCGCCGGAGCCTGCTGTAAATCCTTCCCCGGCTGCCTCGAAATTTCCTGCTTGGGAATTTCCCCGGGAGCCATTTCCTCCCCGCATTGTGAAGAAATATCGATTCATCATCCCCTGCCCAGCACCTCAGCCTCGTGCAGGATTTTAATGACCTGTGTCCTGTCCCTCTTTCCAAGCCAGAGCATCCGGATCTTCCAACCGGGACTTTCCCAGGATGTGGAGGGGCTCTTCCAGCTTGGAGCTCCTGCAGGTATTTCCCTGCTCCTCAAACCGTGCTAAGGAACCCTTGCCTTGGATACTTTCGGGTGGATGGTGGCATCCAAAGGATCTTCCTTTGTGTTCCAGCCAGGCCTGGCATCCTTCCACAGGGGGTGTTGTCCCCCCTCTGCTCTCCTATTTATCCATGGCAATGCTGAGGTTATCATTTCCCCCATGGAATTCTCCTTTATTTAACAGCACCTTCTCCAGGCCGTTTGTTATTATTCAATTCATTGATAAGACTCTTGATTTTGGTTTTGTTCTCCCGGTGCTGCGTTTCCAGCCCCTCACCTCACCACGCTGGTCTGCAGGCAGCCCTGATCCCGAGGATTTGGGGGGTGTTTCTGCCCTGTCGGTATTTGGGAAGGGTGGAAGAGACTTTATCCCCTGCTCCGTCAGGTGTCAGAGTCACCTCTTGGTTTATCCTGAGGGCAGGAAAGGAAATATTCCTCTGGCTTCCCAGGGCTGTAGGATCCCAGAGGATGCTGCAGGGACAGGCATTCCAGAGTGAAGGGGTTTGGGAGGCTCCCAGGACCTCCTGCAAACACCAGCACTTTCTTTGTGCACCGATATTCCACAGCCCCACGGGGTTTAAGCCCAAATCTCAGGATCTGGACCTTGGCTCCGAGCTGCTCTTGCCCAGCCCGAGTCACCGGCCGTGGGGGGGATTCCACGGCTCCCAGGGGTGCTCAGGGGTGCCTGGTGGGTGCTGCTTGTCTGGGAAAACGTGAGCTGGAAGCAGAGTGTGGGGAGGGGGAGAAGGGGAAGCCGTGGCTAAAAATAGCTATTTTTGAAAGAAAGGGATGAAAACCTCTTTGAAGAAATGAGGGGAGAGGGGGAGTGTTTCCATGGAAACGGGGAAGTCTGTCTCTTCCCAAAAGAGGGAGTGGGAAGAAATAGTAAATACAGCAGAGGAATGACGGGGAAGAGGATGCTGCCTGTCAGTGGCATTCCCCTTGGATCCCAGTGGCATTCCCCATGGATTCTGGGCAGAGGGCTCTGGGTCCCACTGGGAGCAGATGGGGCTCTGGCACTGCTGCCCACACAGCCTCGGAAGTGTCACTTGGCACCCTCCCTGTGCCACCTGCAGCCCTGGATCTGTCACCTGCCCAGCTCACCAGAGACAGCAGTGCCCCAGAGCTGCTGGGGACACGTTCCCAGGGCCAGCTCGGTGTCACCCCCGTGGGGCATCTCCAGCCGCTCCCGGCAGCTCGGCAGGGACAATAAATAACGAGTGTCCTCCAAATGCTTTGGAAATGTCCATAAAATCCTGGCTTTTTCCTTCCAGGAGTTTTCCACCATGGCAGGGCGGTGTCCAGGAGAGGCTGCAGGGAAGGGAGCTGTGCTGGGCAGCAGAGACATGGAGGGGCACAGGGTGAGGGC
The DNA here is from genome assembly GCA_013398855.1 of Mohoua ochrocephala. Taxonomy (NCBI): domain Eukaryota; kingdom Metazoa; phylum Chordata; class Aves; order Passeriformes; family Acanthizidae; genus Mohoua; species Mohoua ochrocephala. The sequence continues at coordinate 96,579 of VZTA01001031.1, forward strand.
AGCTGGGGGCCTCTGGAGAGGTTGAGGGGCAGGTGGAGTGGGCTGGCCTGGCCTGGAGTTTGGCACAGCTCCCACACTGGCACCATCCACGATTTGGCTGAGTGTGGCTCACGGTTTGGCACAGCTCATGGTTTGGCACAGCTCACGGTCTGGCACAGCCCAGGTTTGGCATGACCCAGGACTTTAACTAAAAGGGGTCGATTTAGGTTCGATACAAGGACGAAATTGCTCCCTGGGAGGGTGGGGAGGCCCTGGCACAGGGTGCCCAGAGAAGGTGTGGCTGCCCCATCCCTGGAAGTGTCCCAGGCCAGGTTGGACAGGGCTTGGAGCCCCCTGGGACAGTGGGAGGTGTCCCTGCCATGGCAGGGGGTGGGAGTGGAAGGTCTGTAAGGTCCCTCCCACCCCAAACCATTCTGTGAGTCCGTGATTTGGCACAGCTCCCCATCTGGCACGGCCACGGGGCCGAGATGTCCTGGAACAGCCCAGGACTGGGGCCAGCTCTGTGGCCGTTCCACTCAGGGCCAGCTCGTGGCCGACGCTGCCTCGGTGCCACCGTGCCCGCAGTGCCACCATGCCCACAGTCCCACCGTGCCCGCAGTGTCACCATGCCCACAGTCCCACCGTGCCCGCAGTGCCACTGTCCCCGCAGTGCCACCATGCCCTCAGTGCCACCATGCCCGCAGGGCCACCGTGCCCGCAGTGCCACTGTCCCCGCAGTGCCACCATGCCCTCAGTGCCACCATGCCCGCAGGGCCACCGTGCCCGCAGTGCCACTGTCCCCGCAGTGCCACCATGCCCTCAGTGCCACCATGCCCGCAGGGCCACCGTGCCCGCAGTGCCACTGTCCCCGCAGTGCCACCATGCCCTCAGTGCCACCATGCCCGCAGGGCCACCGTGCCCGCAGTGCCACTGTCCCCGCAGTGCCACCATGCCCTCAGTGCCACCATGCCCGCAGGGCCACCGTGCCCGCAGTGCCACTGTCCCCGCAGTGCCACCATGCCCTCAGTGCCACCATGCCCGCAGGGCCACCGTGCCCGCAGTGCCACTGTCCCCGCAGTGCCACCATGCCCTCAGTGCCACCATGCCCGCAGGGCCACCGTGCCCGCAGTGCCACTGTCCCCGCAGTGCCACCATGCCCTCAGTGCCACCATGCCCGCAGGGCCACCGTGCCCGCAGTGCCACTGTCCCCGCAGTGCCACCATGCCCTCAGTGCCACCATGCCCGCAGGGCCACCGTGCCCGCAGTGCCACTGTCCCCGCAGTGCCACCATGCCCTCAGTGCCACCATGCCCGCAGGGCCACCGTGCCCGCAGTGCCACTGTCCCCGCAGTGCCACCATGCCCTCAGTGCCACCATGCCCGCAGGGCCACCGTGCCCGCAGTGCCACTGTCCCCGCAGTGCCACCATGCCCTCAGTGCCACCATGCCCGCAGTGCCACCGTGCCCAGGCTGTGGGGAAGGCGCTCCCAGCCTGAGCCGGTGGCTTCTCCTCCCTGCAGCAGCTCTGCGTGGGAGGAAGAGAAGAGGGAAATCATCCTCTCAAACCACTTTTCCTCCCGGCTTGTTTGCAGTCCTGCAGCTCCTGGGGAGGGATGAAAGTCTGGGGTGATGGGAACATCTCACCCCACTCCGTGGCTCAGATCTGACCTTCAGCAGCTCTTGGCCCCCTCCCAGCACCACCAGGCACTCGGGCTGAGACCCACAGGCTCTAAAAACAGCGTCTGCAGGGCTGCTCATCCCATCTGTGCCGTGAGGGAGATGTTTCCACCCTGGCCATCACCCACATGGGGAGCCAGCCCCAGGGCTGACGGCTGGAGGGAGCTGTGTCCCGACAGGGCAGTGCAGAGGGGACCCCGAGGTCACCTACAGCTCCCCCCAGGCAAAGGAACTCGGGCTGCAGACACTGCTCATGTCCAGCCAGGGTTTTGGCCGTTTCCAGCAGAGTCATCTCCCCTGCAGGTTTCTCCCATCTCTCCTCTGTCTTCTCTTCCCTAATCTCAGCAGTGAGCAGGTTTCAGCTTTTGGCCCCATTTCCCTGATGCTCAGTGAGCACCAATGCCTGGAGTGAGAGAAAAGCCCCCGGGACTGGAGGAAGGGAGATGGGAGGGTTGGGAGGTGGGCGTGGGCTGGTCCAGGCCTGAGGAAGGAGAAACCAAGATGTTCATCACCTCTCCTTTGTCTGGGGGTGCCACGAGCAGCTCTGGTTCAGCAAAGCGGGTGTCAAATTGGCACCATGGGTGAAGGTTTGGGGACATTTGGAGCCCTGAAGCCACTCTGTTCTCAGTCCCTTTGGAGCAGCAGGACTGGGAGGACAGAGGGACGTGGCTGGATCCCCTTGGGGAGGAGGTGGTGGCCCGGAGCAGTCTGTGGGACACAGGGGCTCAGCTGACACCTGCAATAAAGCCCCAGCCCCAGGGCTGCTGTGGGGATCTGTCAGGGTGATGTCCAGGCCCGTGAGCCCTGGCTCCTTCCAGAGCTGGAAGGAGGCTCCTGATTCCTTTTCCCTTCCTGAATTTGCCTTGTCCTGCTGTGCAAGCGAAACCAAGTGGTTTTGAGAGCCTTTCAGCCAGAATGGTGGTGCCTTTAACTGGTCTTAAAATGAAGAGCCAGACACGGTAAAAGGGAAAGGGGTTTTTCCCTCGGTGTTTATTTGGGATCCTTGGTGCCCCACACCGTCCCAGTGGAGCGCGCCCAAGTGCCCCCAGAATGCCCCCACCCCATAAATCGTGTGTGCAACTCCCAGGCCTTGCCAATGAGCACATCTATCAAAGATTGCCCAGGGAGAGACTCGAATGAATCCCCCATGCTGAGGAATCTCCCCCCTGGCTGGGCCTGTCTCAGTTCCCAGGGTGTGTTCTAGAGAGGACCTTGGTGTCTGGGGCTGTCTGACCCTCAGCCGCGGCTCCCAGGGTGTTTGGGCTCCTGGCTGAGCGGGACACGGGGTGTGAGACTGAGGGAGTTACAGGTGTGGGGGCTAAAGGCACTGAGGGGATAGAAAAGCTGTATAAAAGGCTGGATAAAGGGGTATAAAAGGGGTATATAAAAAAGGAAAAAAATCATCCTGGCACCAGTGGCAGGAGCAGCCCAGGTGGGAGACACCCTCCAGGCCAGCCCAGGCCCACCAGGAAATATTCACAGTCACCCCCAGGACCAAAGTTCTTCGCCATGTTTTGGTTGCGCTACAAGACTTTTATGTCAATGAAGGTGCCCAGCTCCTCTCCAGACCAACCCCCACGCTGGTGGAGCATCTTTGGAGGCAAAGTGGCAACTCGGCCATCCTGACCAAGTGGGAATTCAGACTGGAGCCCAAAGGAGGAGCTGTTTTTAAAATAATCGGATATTTTATTGTGAAAAATGCCCTGGAGAGTTACAGAGGGCTGTGTTTACTGCTAACTCTGCAGACAGGGGATTTTTGCTGTTTTCCCTTCAGCAGCTGTGCCTTTCCAGGGACCAGGAGAACCACGGAGGGCCCAGGAGAATCTCCCAGGGACCAAGAGATCCCTTCAGAAACCAGGAGATTCTCCCAGGGTTTAGGAGTTATTCCCAGGATCCAGGAGATTCTCCCAGGGTTTAGGAGTTGTTCCCAGGATCCAGGAGATCCTCCCGGGATCCAGGAGATTCTGCTGGGGTCCAGGAGGTTCTCCCAGGCACAAGGAGCCCTGCCCAGCACCTCTATTTGCTCTGCTCCTCCTTTCCCACATCACTCCAGGCGAAGTCCCGATCCTCCCCCCACCTCCCCGGCTCGGGGAAGCCGCTCTGACCCATCTCACCACGGTATTTTGGGATTCACCAGCAGCACCTGCCCCGGGAGAGCAGAGCCTGCTCTGTGGGCCCGTGTCACCGTGTTCCCGGGCTCTGTTCCTTTTTAGACGTCTCCTGGCATCCCCTCCTCTCGCCACCACCCACTGAGGGGGGGTGAGGAGATGCTGGGGGTCCAGGAGCTCCATCCTCTGACGTCAGCAGAGGGTGGGAGGTCGGATGCTTTCCCTGGAGGGTGAATCACAGTCCTGGGAACTCGCTTACAGCTTTCGCAGCTCCCAAAATGACACAAGGCCCAATTATGTCAACACCTTCAGCTGGAAAACCGTGCCTCAGACGGAGATGGGGCTCAGTGCTCCGCCCTGTCCAGCCCCTCTGCTGGGCAATGCTTGGTCCAGCTTGGATCCTCTTCCCAGAAGGGCTGTTGGGATTTGCTCCAGCCCTCAGAGTCCCTCTGGCTGTGCAGGAGGTGGGACGGGGTCCCCAGGAGGGGCACCACACAGAGCTGCCATTGTCTGGGGCTGTGCAGGAGGCGTGAAGGTGGTGGCACGGGGTCTGTCCTCTTTGGAGGGCTTCTCCCGCCCCTTCCCTGGCCTGGCATTTGCAGGTGCCCACCCTGGGTGTCCTAAGCAGTGGGGCTGGGTGTGGGTTGGGCTTTCCAGTGACCCCAGGACTGGAATTTGGCTGTTCTGGATGAGGCCAGGCCTGGGGATAACCTGGCCCTGTGGCTCCCATCCATCCCCCACAGCAGCACTTCCTGGGGCATCTCCCAGAGCCGCTGCCAGCAGGATACAGGGGGAAAAAGGGGTGGAAAAGCACATTTTCTGCTATTTGTACGGCTGCCTGCAAACAGACCACAAACAGAGGGTCTGAGCAGCCCTCGGGGGCTTCCCTGGGAGTTAAGGAAATGAGGGGAGATCACCCTGGACACGGGATCGCCTGGTTCCTGGAACATCCTCCCACCCAGTGCTTTTCCCAGCACCGCTCGCACAGACGGGGTAAGAATTCCAGTTTGGGCGTCTATAAAATCCATTGAGATGAGAGAAATAATTCAGGAGGAAATTATTATTTAATAATAATATTGAGCAAAGGCGTCATCTTGTTAAATCCTTGTGAAACAGCCAAGTGGGTGCAGAGCTCAGCTCGTCTGGTGCTCCGAGAGGCTGGGATCCGTCTGGAGCTGTCAGCGCGGCTGAGGGAGGCGAGCGCAGACACACAGACGATAATAATAGCTCACAATTAGGGTAGTAAATCAGGAGAGAGCGTCACTCAATTCAGAGAAATTCCCCTGATTTGCTGGAGACGGGAGTTTGGCTCTTTGTACGGAGCCGGTGCTGTTTGGATGACAAATCCCCCCGGTTCTGCAGAGCCTTCGCAAGGCGGCAGCAGGAGGAGCGCGTCGGAAACTCGGCTCCACTTGGATGGTTCCCTGCCCAGCCTCAGTTTCTACAGATTGCATAAGGATCAGCCTCGGGCAAAGCATTTTCTGGATTCAGCCCACCCTGCCACGGCAGATCCGCCTCCAGAAAAGGCTAAAATGGTGAGGATGACATTAAAAACCCTCGCCCAGAGCGGCCTCCTGCCCAGCTGGATGCGCGCAAACGCGCAGTGCAAGGGCCGGTCCTGAAGGATTCCCAGTTTTCCTGCAGGGTTAGGTGTTCATTTTCAATATTGGGGTCTGGCTGGGGCTTGGGAAAAGACAATTTTTGTTTCAAGGTGAAGAGGGGTGTCGGGAGGAGCAGCATCACATCCCCCAGTGCTGCCCCCGCTCTCTGTCTGTGCCACCCACTGCCCCGGGCACCTTGGGGAGCTGGAATGCTGGGGTTCACCCCTGCCATGTCCCCACATCCCCCTGGGTGACTGGGCACTACTGAGCACCGATTCTCTCAGGTATTCAGGGCGTTCCAGGCCCTCCATCCCACCTCAGGGAGTCCCTGGAGCGATCCCCACTGGCACCAGTAACTCCGTACAAATCTGACCGCTGTATATGGGAATAGGGATATTTCCCATCGCCTCCTCCAGCACTTGTGGGACTCCAGCAGAGGAGACTTGTGGGACTTGTTGCTTCCTTGGTGCTCCTTGTGGGGCCACGGGGAGATGGCAGAGTGGCCCAAACCTCGTGCCTGAAGGCAGGGGTTGATCCAGAGGTGTTGCACGTTTGTAGGAGCTTGGTCATCTCCTTCCTTTGGGGTGGGAAAAGCCTCCTCGTGAAGGGACCTCAGGAAAACCAAAGTGATATAAAATCATTGCTTTTCACATCCTCGTCCCAGCCAAGGGCAACCCCAGCAAGTCCAGTCCTGCCCCATCTCCTTCCCCAGAGCTGCAGGGAGCTCTCCATCCCCCAGATCTCCCCGGAGCAGATCCAGGCTATCACCAAGAATATGGGATAGATGGGAGCCGCATGGCAAGGCAGCACCGTGTATCCAGGGATATGATTATTTCCCAGTGGTTGAAATCTAGGTCTCCTGCTCGGGAGGA
>VZTA01001031.1:102895-123825 GCA_013398855.1 Mohoua ochrocephala
CTGCTTGTGCATTCTCCGCATGCCTGACTGCAGAGCCAAGTGTAAGTTGGTACCTTTTTCTCTCCCCCCCCCCAACCCCATCCCTGCATCCTTCCCCCTCTTCCCGCTGCTCCCCTGCTCAAACACAGCCCGGCCGGGAGCGGTGCAAAGCGAGGGAGTCGTGCTTTAGTCGCAAACACGACCCCAAACCGTGTGACTCCCGCCTGCAGTGCTCGGTGCGGGCACAGAACAAACTGAGGGGTTTTGGGCAAATCTTCACCTCCTCCATCCCCCCTTTCAACCCCCAAATTTGCATGATTTAACCCTAAAGATGCTTTGACGGGGGGGAGGGGGCGGAGGTTGTTTGCCAGGAAAACGGGCGATGGGGAGAAAGTAGGAGAAACTGAGTGCTGGGATGGGTGATGTCAACGGAGATGATGCCGTAACCCTCTCCGCCAAGCGCCGAGCAGCAGCGCTCGGATTCGGAGTCGGAGGAAGAAGCCCAGAGCCCATGCCAAATAAAAATCAACATGTTCAATAAAAACAAAGTAAATTTCTGTGCCGTTAAACAAACCCGGGGTGTTTGGGGAGAGGAGAAAGGGGAGGAGAGAGTTTGTGGGCAGGAGGAAAACGGCGTGTTTATCAAAAAAAATTAATAAAACATTGAAGGTTGGTTGATTTTTGGTGAGATGGGGGTTTGTGGCTGCCAGATCTTCCCTGCAGCAGCAGGAAGATGGTGTTTGTGGTGTTCTGGTGTGATGCTCGGAGGAGGCAGGGAAGGTCAAATCCAGCTGAACTCCTCGGCGAGTCGCTGGGGAGCGAGCGGTGGGGAGAAAATGCAGGAAAAGGATAAAAACTGGGACAAATGCGACCTCCTCTCCTCTGAGCCTGGCAGAAAAGGGTTAAGAGAAGCGGTTGAATGCTGCAAGCCTCGTCAGGGTTGTACTATTTTTTCTAGTGCATAAGGAGAAGGGAGAGGAGGGTTGCACGGAAAAGGGAAATTTCCAAGAAAAGAGGGATCTGCGGCAATATCTGCACCTCGGGGGATGAAGAGAGGAACCAACAGGCATAAATGGCCTGGAGATGGCTGAAATCTTTGCCGAGGAGATTGGGACCGCGGGGTTATTTTCCACCTGCCTCCCCTGCCCGGTTCTGTAATCCTGGCTCAAAGTAGACAAGTCGAGTTGGAGCTGAAGAAGGGAGGTTAGAGGGGTTTTTATTTCATTTGGGAGGGCAAAAAAAAAATATCAAGCAAAAAAAAGATGAGCGGTTGGTTGGCCCTCTCCGGGCTGAGCATCTCCGTGGTGCAAGGCAATGCAGGATGATCCGAGGGAGCGCCCGTCGGGAGCAGGGCTGCTGAGGACCCGGCACCCACCGGGGACATGAGCCTCAACATCCCCGCGAGAAATTTCACCCAGCGGAGTCGAATTCCCACGGGGGTGGGTCGGCCGGGGGATTGGCTCTCGGGAGGATGGGGAGGGTGGACGCAGGTCGCGTGGGTCCCGCGGCCGGGGCCCCGGTGCTCGCGGGTCCTCGGAGCCATCCGCGGGGGGCTGGTGGCCTTGGCGGGGGGACAGACGGGGACCGGCGGGGCTCCGGTCCGCTGGAGGAAGCCGGAGCCTNGAGGAAGCCGGAGCCTCCCGAATCACCGGGGAACGCGACGCAGCGGCCGTGGGTGCTGCGCCCGGTGGGTGACACCGGCTGGCGGGTGCTGTGGGTGCTGGGAGCCCTCGGTGGCTTTGCAGAGCCTCGGCTGCCGGGGGGGCTGCGTCGTTCCCCCCCCGCTCCTCCGCCTGGCACGGGCTCGGCGGGCAGCCGGCCCCGCTGGGCTGAGCAGAGCGCAGGGACACGGGGCTCTGTTTTTTTCCGCCTCGGCGCTGGCGCTCTCGCCCTCCTCTGTCTCGTGTTGCAGTGCAGGTTGGGCGGGCAGCGGGCGAGCAGCTCGCGGCCGGGGAAAGGGGGTGCCCGGAGGAGCCGGGGCTTTGCGGATGCTCCTGGCGAACCCCCACGGCTTGCTACCTTCTCGGTGTTTTTTCCAGGCGATGCCACACCTCCCGAGGACACTGGGGACATCGGGTTTTGCTGAGCTTAGCAGCTTTTCACCGTCGTACCGAAGGCATCAGACAGACGCTCATCTGCCCTGAAGTGCAGATCTGCAACAGCTCCCGGGAAGACTCTGTCTCTCTGTCTCTCTGTCTCTCTTTCTCTCTCTCTCCAGTCCAAACCATTACAAGACCTGACTTCCACCATCTGGGAATCTAACCCCTCTTATGTCCCTTCTCCTTTTTCTACGATGACTCACCATTATTTTTAACTTTGAAGAGAGAGGAAATTATGGGGATCTTGGAAGCCTGTATTTCTCTCTAGGATTTCCCCAGGGTCAGATAATCGGTGTTACTAAGAGACACTAAGATTTGGCTTCTCCAGGTAATGTGATTTGTTTTCTGTGTGCCATGGTGGTTTGCAGAGAATGACAGGAGCCGGGACACCAGCGGTCGAGGAGGGGGACTGCGGTGGTCCGCGGGGCAGCCGGAACCGCCGGCTCCACATTCCGGCAGCCGCAGAGCTTGGCTGCAGGCAGGGAGGGCAGCATGTCACCAGGGAGAGAGGATTGGGAAGGTGTTAAACTTAAAAGCGGAGTTGGCGCTTTCCTGGAGGGTAGATTGCCTGAGATCGCACGGTTAAATGTTAATTAACCCTTAGCTGCATGCCTGGAAATGAGCTGAGCCCGGCACCCCGCGGGGTCCTCTTGCCGCCTCAGGGCTGGATGGGGTTATTTTTCTTCCTTCCTTTCTCTTCGCTTCCCCCTCTTTATTTTTTTTAACTGGATTTTTTATTTTTAGCCAAAACATAAGCCCCGGTTTGCCAATGCCAGTTTTTCCACGCTGGTTTTGAACAGGTGACGGTTCCTCAGGTGTTTTCTCGGTTCCACCTAACGGGTTTAGGTGGGAGTTGTTGAACTCTGTCCCAAGGAAGGCAAATTAACCCCTCCAGGAAGGGGATAGACGTGCTAGAGAAGGGATCTGCTCTCCTCCCCCCCAACTTTATTCCATCTCTCTCTTTCTCAGCAGGGGCGATTTTCTTTCTTCTTCTTTTTTTTTTTTTTTTTTTTTTTTTTTTTTTTTTTTTTTTTTTTTTTTTTTTATCTCATCCCTTCGCCTTTTCATGAGACTCTTCCAAACCTGCGTACCTGTCCTTCTGCAGGATAGTAGCCCTGCCCTGAACCCGATCCCACCACCGGGCACTGGGAAGAGTTTAGCATAAGGATTTCTTTTAAAGCCCAATAATGACAGTTGCTACTGGAGATCCTGCAGATGAAGCTGCAGCTCTTCCCGGTCACCCGCAGGACACGTACAACCCCGAGACCGACCATGAGTGCTGTGAGAGGGTGGTCATTAACATCTCGGGGCTGCGCTTCGAGACGCAGCTCAAGACACTCGCCCAGTTTCCAGAGACCTTACTAGGGGATCCCAAAAAGAGGATGAGATATTTCGACCCTCTCCGGAACGAGTATTTCTTTGACCGGAACAGACCCAGCTTCGATGCGATTTTGTACTATTACCAGTCCGGGGGGAGGTTGCGGCGGCCGGTGAACGTGCCCTTAGACATCTTCTCCGAAGAGATCCGCTTCTACGAGCTGGGGGAAGAAGCCATGGAGATGTTTCGGGAGGATGAAGGCTACATCAAGGAAGAGGAGAGGCCGCTGCCTGAGAACGAGTTTCAGAGACAAGTGTGGTTGCTCTTTGAGTACCCCGAGAGCTCGGGCCCTGCCAGGATTATAGCTATTGTCTCCGTCATGGTGATTTTGATCTCCATCGTCAGCTTTTGCCTGGAAACGTTGCCCATTTTTCGGGATGAGAACGAAGACATGCACGGCAGCGGGCTGAGCCATCCCCCCTACTCCAACAGCAGCATGGGGTACCAGCAGTCCACTTCTTTCACAGACCCCTTCTTCATCGTGGAGACACTTTGCATCATCTGGTTCTCCTTCGAGTTCTTGGTGAGGTTTTTCGCCTGCCCCAGCAAGGCTGGTTTTTTTACCAACATCATGAACATTATAGACATCGTAGCCATCATTCCCTACTTCATCACCTTAGGGACGGAGCTGGCCGAGAAGCCAGAGGATGGCCAGCAGGGCCAGCAAGCCATGTCCTTAGCCATCCTCCGAGTCATCCGCTTGGTGCGGGTCTTCAGGATCTTCAAGCTCTCCCGGCACTCCAAGGGGCTGCAGATCCTGGGGCAGACCCTCAAGGCCAGCATGCGGGAGCTGGGCCTCTTGATATTTTTCCTCTTCATCGGCGTCATCCTCTTCTCCAGCGCCGTCTACTTTGCCGAGGCCGACGAGAGCGAGTCCCAGTTCCCGAGCATCCCCGATGCCTTCTGGTGGGCTGTGGTTTCCATGACGACTGTTGGCTACGGAGACATGGTCCCCACGACCATCGGGGGGAAAATAGTGGGTTCCTTGTGTGCCATCGCTGGCGTATTAACGATTGCCTTACCCGTGCCCGTCATAGTGTCTAACTTCAATTACTTCTACCACCGGGAGACCGAGGGAGAGGAGCAGGCTCAATATTTGCAAGTAACCAGCTGCCCAAAGATCCCCTCTTCCCCTGACCTAAAGAAAAGCAGAAGTGCCTCTACTATTAGTAAGTCTGATTATATGGAGATTCAGGAAGGTGTAAACAATAGCAATGAGGATTTTAGGGAGGAGAACTTGAAGACAGCCAATTGCACCCTAGCTAACACAAACTATGTGAATATCACCAAAATGCTAACCGATGTCTAGTCGCTAAAATCTAGTCCCGTATTTAAAGCTGAAGTGGAACAACTGCAGATATTGAGTGCTGCTCTGCATTGTAGTTAATACAGTATTTTCTACGGTGTATATTTGGTTCTGCATGGGAAGCAATAGCTGTGTAAGTGACTTTTAACCTTTGATTTCCACACCGAATAAGTGTCCGTGCAAAAAAAAATCCCGACAACAAACCCAAACCATTTTGTCGCCCTTCTCCCATCCCAGGCTCGTGGGTTTCCAAAGATACGGAAGGGGACGGGCACTTGGAGCGGCGGGATGGGGACGCGAGGGGCAGGTCCGGGCCATCCCGGGGTGCCACGAGTCCCCGTCCCTGTCCTGGGTGACAGCCAGCTTCCAGGCACGGGGAACAGCTGGGAAAGGTCAGGCAGAACTTCCCGAAGGGCCGCTGCGGGCGTGGGGCCGGCTCGCTGGAGGGCTGGGGTTTAGTGCCCCGGGAAAGCCGAGCGCGAGCGCGTCGCCCGGCTCGTGTTTCATAACTGGAATGCTGCATGCTGCAATAGTTTCAGCCACTGCAGTGTGCCAGTGTGAGGCCCAGGGGAGGGATAATTAGTGTGACGGCACATTATTTATTAAGTCTTAAATTTTCTATGCGAGGCATCGGGAGGGACGAGTAAATAAATCAAGAGCTTGGAATTTATTTATTTATTTAGATGACACTTCCATCATCGATATTTCCAGGATCACCAAAGACACCTCCACTGACACATTGAAAATGAGTTGGAAAAAGCATCTTTTTTTATATCTATATATAAAACTGGAGCAACTATGCTGTGGCCTATAATATATTTATACTGCAGTGAAATTTAACCAGTAATACAGTACAGCTGCATGGATATATTTGTTGCATGAATCTGAATATTTAATACACACACAAATATCTATTTTCTTAGTAGACTATACAGTATTCATGTTTATAGTGTTTATAGATTCTCCGGTGGCTCGAAGGAGATTCATGGGAGTTTAAAAAAAAAAAAAAATCTCCATTATAGTTAAAAACCGGATGGGGAAGGCGTGTGCTGACAACAGTTGGATAGATAACAGGGCAAAGCCTGAGAGATAACGAGGCAAAGCCCGAGTGTCCGAGCATCCAGACACTGGAGCCGACGAATGCAAACCGGGGAAGGTGAGCTGAAAGTGAAACACCTGCGCTCATTATGGGGCGGGTAATTAGTCATTAATCCCGGTGTCAGGAGCAGAAAGCGCGGCGGATCAGAGAGGGCATGAGGAGCAGGTGGAGGAGCAGGTTCCGGCTCTCCCGACTCGTTTGTTCAGCAGTTTTCAGCCGTTCCCGCAGAATTCCCGTGTGTGTGTGTGTTTAGATATTTAGAGAGCGACTACAGGGCCGAATGCTCAGCAAACAGAGCGCTCGGGGCGTCGAGGACTCCCCGGCTCAGGGCTGCTGGGATGGTGGGACGTGGGCTGGAGCAGGGTGAGCTGCCCCTGGAGCCCGTGGGATCACCAGGGCAAGGTGCCTTTTGGGCTTGAAAACTCCTTTTCCACCTCGTAGAGCCTCAGTGCTGGGGGTTTATTCCTTTCTGATGGAGCGAGCACGTGCCCAGGTGGGCTGGATCTGAGCTGGTGCCTCCGAGCCTTTGCTTTGCCTTCTTCCAGGGTGTTTAGGAGTGGTGGGTTGAGGTGCAGAGAGCCTGAGGTTCTCTGTCTTCTTCATCTCCAGTGTTATTTGGGGATGGGTGAGCTCTGTTGATCCATGGGGAATCTCACCTGCTTTCCCCATCCCTCCGTGGGTTTCCTTGTGTTTTCCCCATTGCTGACAATCCCCAGGGAGAGGTGCCCTGTTCCTCTTCCAGGTCAGGGGAGAGGGATGAAAATCTCTGCCAAGGTCACGGTGGAGCGGAGCCTCCCTGGGCTGTGGAGCGGGGTTCAGTCGGGGTGAATTTGGGCTGAACTGGGGCAGGATCAGCCCCGAAACATTGCAGGAAGGGCGAGCACGAGGAGCTTTGGGGAGGGGTCAGCCAGACCCTCCCTTCCTCAGAGAGGAAACCCCTGCTCCTGACAACAATCCAACCGGTGCTAAAGTATCTACAGCAATGGCTCCAAATGTTCCTCCAGGGCAGGATCCATCTTGTGCTGACGGGGCTCCACTGGGCCGGGTGGAATCACTCCTCAGTTTTATTTGATTGATTGATTGATTGATCGATTCAGGCCTGGCTATAATTAATTCCAAGTGTCCATGGTTTGTGCATGGCAGTCCCTGCTTCTGCATGGGGCAGAGGACCAGCAGCATCCATGTGCTGGGGTTCAGGGGTGCTCAGCTCCCGGGCCTGCCTTTAATTGAACCTTGTTAATTGGGAGCCCTGCACTCCCGCTTTGCTGCGGCAGCTCGGGAATGGGAGACCCCAAAGCCCCTTCACAGGCACACAAAGAAGCCAACACAACCAAAAGCAATAAACCTTGAGTTCTGAAGCTCGCCCTGGTGGATGGCACAGGGCTGGCTGGAGCCACGGGCTCGGGCACGATTCCCAGGGCGGTCGGCCAACTTCCATGGATCCGGCTCGTGGTGGGTCCGTGGGGACGTGAGCTCGCACGGGGGAGCTGCCTGGTGCTCTGGGATGGTGCTCGCCCGCCTCTGGGCGCCCTTTGAACCAGGTGATCCCATTCCTGCCCGGGGTTGAGGTGTTTTGCTGGCGGTTTTGCTGCGGGTGTTTCGGAGGGTGCTGGCACTCGGTGAGACTTTGCGGGGTGTGCGGTTGTTCAACGCCCACGGGCTCGGGGTGCTTTGGGGGAGCGTTGGCCAAAGCGTCGGGTGTTGTCGTGGTTTGGTGAGGAGGATGGTGGGGTTTTGTGGGGTTTTGTGGGGTTTGGGGCACCGTGTTTCCGTGGGCTTTCCAAGGCCGGGCAGGAGGGGAGGGCGGATCCGTGAGCGGGATCCAAACACCCAAACCCACTCTCCGAGCTGGGGGGTCCTGGCTGCCTTGGGAAGCTCCACGGTCACTCAGCAGGGGCGAGTGGGGACGAAGAGCAAGAGGCCACGCTCCTGTTGTCCCTGACGTGAGGTGACGACCGTCCCCATGGCGGGGGCCGGCACAGCCAGTCCCTTCCTTAGGACAGATCCGGCACCTCCTGCACTGACCCTGGCAGATGTTCCCGGGGAGAACGAGCCCTGGTGGGAGAGCAGCTCTGGGCTGCCTTTGTTTGGGGCCCAGGGAGAACGCCCTGGGTCGGTGCTCGGCTGTTTGGCTTAGGGTGGGAAGGGTCGGAGAGGGCCGTGGCTGGGAAGGAGCCGTGGCCGGGAGGGATGGGTCAGCCCACACGGAGCAGAAGGGTCCAGATTTCTGCCTCGCACAGAGAAATGGTTCCCCTATAGCTTTTAATGGGATTTGTGCCTGCAGGTCGGAGCTCTAGTGCTATTTCTAGCTTTGCTTCTGACTCACTGATGTGATCTTGAACCAGTTTTTCAGGAGGAGACTGTGATATTTTTTTCTTTTTTTTTTTTTTTCTTAAGGAATTAGGTTTGAGAGACTCTGGGCCTGTTTCTGTGGAGATGCTGAGCATCCCAATCTCCTCCTGACTCTGAAAGGTGCAAAAACGAGCTGCAAAGTGGCTCAGACTGAGGATGCTAAATTAGGGACTGGGGAAGGGGAGGGTCCCACAGCTGTGTTAGATTTCATCAGGCCTCTGAACAGAGGTAGTCTGGTTCCTCTCCTCCTCCCGAGGAGCCATTTCCCTCTCTCCAGGGCTGGAATGGAGGGCTGGAGCTCTCTGGTCTGTGGAGGTGCTCCTGGCTCGGCACCCGGAGGAGGCAGCGCCTCTATTTTAGTTTCAGCCGCTGTGCCACGGTTTGGGAGAGATGGAAAGCTGTGATTACAGAGCGGGTTGTCTTCTAACACCCAACCTCGTGCCCAAGCCTGCAGGCAGCCCATCAGCCCTTTCAAATCTTCCAGAATATCTGCTGAGGGCAATGGGGTGAGGCTCATGTACCAGCTGGATGCTTCCAAGTGATTAGGGAAAAATGATCTCTCTGGAGCACTATGTTTTATTGGGAAAATTAATCTCTGCAGTGACTCTGTCAAAGTCCTACAGATCTGAATACTGAGCTATAAGAAGAAAAAGATCTCTGGATTGGCGTTATGAGAGCGTGGCACGTGGGTGTATAAATATGGGCATATTTGTGCATAAATACACAGAAGGAGAGAAAAAGACAGAGGAGGAGGAGGTATTTCAGGAAGGACCTTGCTTTGTTATCAGATAATTCCTGGGTCAGCCCTTGAAACTGCTGCCAAAGTCTTATAGCTTTTCCAGAGCTTGCAATATACTCGGGGATAGGTCCAAGGGGAGGAGATCTGGGTCCAGCCCTGGGAACGGGAGCATCCTGAGGGGCTGCTGGCATTCGGCTCCTCACACCCCTCTGCAAACAGCAGCTCTGCTGTCAGTGTCTCCGTTCCCAGCCCCAGCTCCCGGCCTGGGCCATTTCTGTGGCTGTGCAGGGAAATCCCAGCAGGAGTTGAAGGGGTTTGGTTGAGATGAAGGTGCTGCGCTGCACCGAGTGGGGTTTGGGGTTATCCTTTGTCATGGTTGGATTTTAAGTCTCTTGAACTCTGGTGACTTTGGTCCCGGTGTGGTGGCTCCTGTTCTGGAGCCGGGGTAGGTCTATCGCTGAATCCTGGAATGGTTTGGGTTGGAAGGGACCTTAAAGCTCACCTTGTTCCACCCCTGCCATGGGCAGGGACACCTCCCACTGTGCCAGGGTGCTCCAAGCCTCATCCAACCTGGCCTTGAAACCTTATCTCAAGGTCTTTGCCATGAGACCTGATCCCAAGGTCTGTATCCGTGGGGGTGGTTATCCACGGCAGTGATCCATGGTGGTCACCCACGGGAGCTGGTCAGTGTGCTGCCAGGGGTGAAGAGGGCTGAGGGAAGAAGGAGTCAGCCCCAAACCATTTTAGTTTGCACTCAAATTAAGGCTGTGGCTCTCTCCTCACACCCCCGGCAGCATCTGACCTTCTCCATGTGACACATCCCTTGGTCCCTCCTGTTGGGGACCAGTCTCTGCCCCTGCCAGGAGCCCCAGGGGGGGACAAGGGTTCCCCTCAAGCCCCAGCCTCTGCTCTGCCCTTCCCCAGCCCTGTCAGCAGCCCCGGCCTTGGTGTCCCCGTGATGTTTCTGCATTTGGCTGCCCAGAGTTCATCCCCCTGCTCAGAACCGGGTGCTCCGACCCTGCCGCATCCTGTCAGGGGAGAGGGCCCAGCCCAGGGGTGAAGCAGCCCTGGGAGCACAGCACTGCTTTACACCCGGGGACAGGATCCCCCAGCCCAGTTGTGCATGATGAGAGATAAATCCCTTACTCACATTTTCCCTCCAGAGGGGATGGTTTGGCTTGTAGGAGCCGCTGGACATCGTGTAACCACACTAGGCCCACGCACAAGGACCCGCCACGTCCCCTCCCCAGCCCTGCCTGGCTGTCCCGAGCTTGGGGTTGGTCTTCTGGGGTTTGGTTTTTTGATGATGATTCTTTTTTTTTTTTATTTTTTTCTGCTGCCTATAAGATGTAATTATCCATTTGCACTTGCTCCCTCATTGTTTGAGACTGTGCTCTTGTCCTCCAATGTCATCCCCGAAGCGCAAGGGGAAAAAAATGGGTATTGGATCAACCCTGCATGTGGTGCCTAATTTGAGCAAATCAATAGGAAGAGGAAATCCAAGAAGGACTCATCCTAAGGATGCTGGAGCTGAACCTTTTGTTTCCATGGTTACGGGAGAAATGGGACCAGGAATGGAGAGAGGCCTATAAACTGTTAAAGGAGGACTCGTGGGAATTTCAAGTCATTTAACCATGCGTTTGCTAGACACAACTTTAGACACCAGCTGGATCCGAATTGCACAGTGTTTATAGAAACTCCTGCTTTATTGACGGCTGGGGGTGCCGGGGGGGGTGCGTGGGAAGGGGCTGGGGGCCCCCGAGTCAATAAGGCTGCCCGTTGTATATAGATATACAGAGCTGTGTACATACATCTCCAAATGAGCATTTGCTGTCTGGTTTATCATCCGTGTATATAATTTATTCTTCACAGAGTATCACAATTTTTTGTAAATATCGGCACTAATTAAGAGAAAATAAATATGTATATTATTGAGGAGTTATTTTGATATCGGTTCTGTGGAGGGTGGGAGAGGAAAAAGGCAAGTAATTATGTTTTTGATGTGTTTTTCTCTGCGACTAAATCCTCCGTGAGAAGAGAAAGAAACAGCCCGAAGCAGGGGAAATCAGTTTGTGCTCCACCATCAGCCAGTCTGCAGGGGCAGAGCCCCACAAACCCCTGGGAGGAGGAGCTGCTGGGTCTCAGTGATGGACACCGGACACCCCGTGTGGTGTGTTCAGCATTCCCGTGGGATTTGCTCCAAAAAAGCTCCAGCAGCAAGGCCAGCGGAGGGGAAGGGGCTGGAACCCGGGTCAGGCCCATGTTCCCCGTGGTTCCCCACTCCTCCAGCTGGGATATTGGGCACATCCATGCGGGTAACGGAGTGGGCGGCGCTGGGGGATCAGCCGGCTCTTGGAAAACTTGTGGGCACCCAGTGGATGGTTTTTGAGGGCAAGTGATCCCTCTTGGAAGAGGGAGAGGCAAACAGACAGGGATGGTGCTGGTAGCACATCATCCGTGGGGTTGCAAACCTCGTGTCCCTGGAGATGTCTCCGGGTAGGATCTCTGGAAGGAAACGGGGATGGGATCCCTGGGATGACTTCAGCTGTCCTTGCGGAGGAAGGGTTGGTTTGTCCATCCCCAGGGAACAACTGTGGCAATGTTTTCTCCTGCTGTTTCCTCTCCCATGAGCACCTTGGGGCAGCGAAGGGCAGGGAAGGTGTCCAGGGCACTTGGTTCTTGTGGTTTGGGGTTTGCCCGTTTGCTTGGTGGCTTTCATGGGGAACGTGGCTGCTCTGGGCTTCCCTTCTCATGGGGAGAACCCACTCTGTGCTCAGAGGACGGAGGCGAAATGCAAGGAGAACAAAGAGATTCTCCTTCTCCCATGGATGGGTCGGTCCTGCTTGGCTCTGGGAGGTGGCACCACCCGGTAACCCAAGGGTCGGTGCCAAACCTCCTTCTCAGCCACCCCAAATCCCCTCGTACTGGTCATGGAGGAGCTCCTGGTGTGGGCTCAGAGTCAAGTCTTGGGTTCAAGTGTCACTGTGTGACCCAGGGGATGTCACGTCCCATTCCGTGCCTCAGTTTCCCTGTCTGTAACTGGGCCCAGCAAAATGCAAATCTTTATTCAATATTAGGACAGTGAAAATGCTCAAATGGGTGGCTGAACCCACGGTTGGGCCTCGTTGGGGGCAGGAGAGGTGCTCAGGAGCAGCCGGTTATGAACATTTACGTATGGGAAACCACTGGAGTGCACGAAGAGTAACAGAAGTGCTCATGAGCAATGCACCCTGAGGGAAGCCTCACTCCGTTCGCTGTAGGGCTGAGCGGAGGCAATCCCCAAACTGGGCCGCTCTGTGCTCCTCAGCCCCGTTTCCGAGCCCGGGAGAGGCTCCAGCTGGCCCTGGCAGATGCCGAACCCTTCCCTTATCGGTGCCCTGCTGGCTCGTGGGCTCACAAATACCTAAGCACGAGGTGGTGCGAGGAGTTTGTGGCAGAGGCTGCTCTGCACGGGCTCTCAGGGCGATGGCAGCGGAGGCTGCGAGGCAGACACGGTAATTATTTTAAATTGCCGGGCTGTCAGCGTGCGGCACCAGCCCAGCCGCGCTCCGAGGATGCGGGAGATGCCATCGGGGTGTGCCTCCTCCTCCAGCCGAGCTGCTTGGGCTTTCACACCCTTCCAAGAGGCCAGGAGAGGCTGGGACAATCACCCACCCAAGGTGGAGACCTCCCCGCTCCCAGACAGCTCCTTCTCCCCCAGATCGGCGTCTCCCCACCCGCGATCCCGACTGCGGCGAGCGGCCGATCCCCGCCGAGCGCAGCCTGGCTGGTTCTGCTGTGCTCACTGACCTACTTTCCGCCACTTTCCTTGCCGAGTGTCGCCTCTCTGGCAGCCGAAACCCCACAAAACCTCTCATGGATCCACTCTGGAGCTCACAGAGACCCCCGAGGTGGGCACGGAGATGCTCCCCGTCGTGCGGGGACCCCACCGCACATCTCATGGGAGCTCCTCTCCCTGCCTAGGGGCTCAGGCCCTCCGAATCCTGCTCGTTCCCATCGAGGGAGGAAAGGGCTCAAGCGCCAAGAAAGCACTACCTCTGTTGCTTCTCCTGGAAAGCTCGGGATGCTCAAAGCCCATTACAGCCCATCGTGCGTGCCCCAGGGACCAGCAGGAATTTTTAGCCCTCCTGACAGCCTGTGAGCAAATCCGCTTCCATTTGGCAAAGTGGGCACTCGGATCCTGAGAGCGCTTCCCGGGCCGGAGCTGGGAGGAGGCCATTAACGGAATGCTGAGAGTGGGAAAGGGAAAATGATCCCCGGGCCAGCGATGCTGCCGCCCTCCCGGAGGTGCTCTGTGGCTTTCTGGGGTGGTGGCACTCGGGTGGGAGCTGGTGCTGAGTTGAGCCATCGCTGCTGCAGTGCCGGTGATTCCGAAGAGCCTTTACCAGGCAGCTGGGTACAAAACATTCGCGAGGGTGGGCGTGTGAAGCGGGGCCCCCACAATCTATCTTTAGGTAACCTCTAGGCAAAGGTTCGGCGCTTGCACAGCTCCGAGATGAACATTTATCCTGCAGCTCTGGAAATCAGGCCAGGTCTCTCTTTCTCCTACCCACTTCTTCCCTGCTCCTTCTTCTCCCTCCTTTGCATTTGTGCTGGGTGTTGGAAAACCTATTCCTGGGAGCAGCTCTCTCGTCTGCACCTCAGCACAGTGTCCAGGGCGGGAGAAGGGGGGCTTGGGCAAAGGGGAGCAATATTTGGGTGTATTAAATATGAACTTGTGCTTTTACAGAGTCAGAATTGGGTCTGCTGAGGCCCCACACCCACAAAGCATTAGGGCAGACAAGTAAGACCCGAGGACTAAAGCCAGCCCTACCCAAATATTAGAGCTCCCCCAGTACTGAGGCCCCTTGTTCCAGTGTTACCCCAATTTCATGGGGAAGGCACTCGGTGCCATCCTCAGCCCGGAGTGCTGAGGTCCTGCTTGGACATCTTGGTGCCCTGAGCCTCCCTGCGCTGGGGACAAGCTGCAGTGAGACTGCCTCAGCTTTTTAGTCTAAAAAAACAGTGGGCCCAGGAGATCTGGGAAGTTTTTCCCAAAGGCTCAGCACAGGGTTTACCCCTCTCCTGCTCTCTGTGGCTGCTGTTGCTGGGCAAAGCTTGCTCGCCACCCTGGGTGGGCACGGGAGCTGTGGGCGTTGATCCATCCCAGCATTCCAGGATGTTCCACAGATGAGTCTTTGGGAGGTTGTTGGTTTAAAGGATGCCTTGCTGAGTTCACGGGGACCCAAGGGGACGGGGGCTGCAGCCCCCGGGTTTGCAGAGAAACCCCAGGGCTGGCGAGAGCTCAGAGTTTGTTTTGCTGCTTCTTTAATGCAGCCGAAACCAGCTCCCGGCAAGAGCCGCGCCGGGGTTTGGGGAGCTGGAGATGCCAAGGTCATCCTGCTCCTCGCATCCACACGAGCCCAGCCTGGCACAGCCCACCCGCCGCCCCCGCAGCTGCCGTGACCTCCCTCCTCCCCGAGCTCCTCTCGGGGCCGCGGGCACGGGGCAGGGTCAGGCCCCAGGGACGCGGTTTTACCCAGCGAGAGGTGAAGGTTTGGGGCGGGCAAGGGAAGCAGAACAAATCTCTTCTGCCAGGCACCTGCTCCCTGCCTCCGCAGAAGTGCCAACGGCGCCGCGTTTGAGAGCGGAGCCTTTTCCGCTTAGGAGCGGGGTTGTCTCCCACTGTCCTTTTATCCTTGGCTAATTAAAGGCAAATCTCAGCCGAAGGAACGCGGTTCTTCAGAGCTGAGCTTTAATAACTAGAAAGTGACTGCGAATGCTTGGAGGGAGCTGAAGAAATCCTGGGCAGAAATAGCATTTTTATCTTGCAGCTTACCAGCTTTGGCTCCGGGGATAATAAATTTCTGAGTTGTAGAAGGAGGCAACAGCGGCTACAGCCCCGGACTGCCCGAGTTTACAAAAGCATCAGTGGGATGGATCAGCTGAACTCCCGAGTCCTCCCCGAGCAGGACAGCAGAGGTCCCGTGGCAGGGGATTGGAACAAGGTGACCTTTAAGGTCCCTTCCATCCCAAACCGTTCCGTGGCTCCACGAGATTACGAGGCCGTGGCGAGGTGCCACCGGTCCCTGGGGGTGCTGTGGGGAAGGGCTCGAGTGAATCCTGTCCCAGCAAACAGAGGTGTCTGCTGCTCCTGGGCAGCTGCTCCTGGCTCCCAGTCCTCTCGTGCCAAGGAGGGGTCTGCAGGCAGCTGGATCCCATCGGGGAGGAGCATCCCCCTGCTCCAGCTGCTGCAGGGGAAGGTGAGGGAGGCTGGTCCCACGTCCCGGGTGTTGGGTGAGATGTTTTAAATGGATCCTGTGGAGCTCAAAACCAGGCTGGGAGGTGGGAAGCGTGAAGGGAAGATGGATCGTGGCTCTTGCCTTCCCCTTTTGCTGCAGCTGCTCTCTGCCCCCTGCCAGCCCTGCGTGGTGGGAGGGCTTTGCTCCAAACCTCGTGTTTTATCCCTGTGGGAGGACTGGGCAGCACCAGGGGGAAGGAGCGGGGCTGGAAGTTGATTTTGCAGCTTCAGATAACCAAACCCAAGCAGTCTGGTCTGCTGGGGTCACCTGGGGCTCAGTGTGCTCCGTGGAGAGACTGGCACCTCGGAGGGATGGAGGGATGAGGCTCCCCTTGGCTGTTGGCCTCCCTCCAGCAACTGCACAGATGGCTGCAACTTCTTCCACTCCCAGACTAGTCTGATCCATGCTCTTGAACATTCACATGCTGGTTATTTCCACTCTGTAAAAGGCAGAAGGAGAATTTAACCCTGAAGGACCTCCATCAAATCAGAAAGAAGGATGCTCTGCACTTGTGTAACATCTCCCAGCCAGGCAGCCCACAGCACTTTACTCACAAATGTTTTTAAAGGTTTTGGGTTACTGTAATGCCCTGAAACCCTTAAGGGTGAAAAAAAAACCCCACAGCAACAGAACATTTGGTGTAGCAGGGCATAATTTCATGGAGACAGACACCGAGAAAAAGGATGTGGCATCCAGCAAGGCTGGCAAGGAGCAGGCACGGATAGTAACTATTATTATTCTGATGCTGATGCTGCGTGGCTCTTACACAGTGCTTTTCATTAGGAGCTCTAAAGTGCTTTAGGAAAGAAGAGACTCAGATGTCTGGGCCGTCTGCAGTGATTTCAGCAGAGGAGGGCAGGCGATGGTCTGATGCAGAAGCTCTTACTGCAGTTCACTGGTTGCAGGGCAAGATCCTCCTCTGCTCAGCTCCTAATGGCATTTTAGTGATTCCTCAGCTTCCAGAAGCCTCCCTGCGCTCCACACAGGGCCGTGGTCGTGACAAACCAGTGCAGAGCTGGGGGACACCCCTCCTCACGAGCATCCCCCTCCCCTCCACCCCCCAGCACTCCCATTCCCCCTGCAGTGAATGCAGCAGTCGTGCTGAAATCCCAGCATTTTGGATCATTGGAACCGCAGCCTTCCCACGGTGGGAGTAGACACGAGGTCCCCGGGGGAGGACACTCGCTGAGCCACCCCAGAGGGGTTTGTGCTGCGCAAGGACGGAGAGAAAGGGCATGGCAAGAGCTCCTGGCACAGCTCTGCGGCACAAATTCTCCTCTGCTTTTCCTCCCCGCTCTGGCCGGGGGCCAGCAGGTAACAGGAGCTGCCCTCCGCCGTGGCCCTGCGGCTGCCTGGCTCCCGGACACCCTGGAGCAGCAGCAGCAGCTCCGGCCTCGCAGCCTCCTCGGGGCGGCTCCGTCCTGGCATTGCAGCACCCGAGGGCAGGGAGGAGCTGCTGGAGGCGAGCTGGGTTCCTGCCCTGGCTCAGGGGGAAACACCGCTTGGGAAAGAACAGAAGCGCAGTCCGGGGTGCTCCTGGCTGCTGCTGATGTCCAGCCTGCGGTGGAAGGAGCCTGGATTTGACGTGGGGCAGCACTGGAAGTGCCGACTCTCTTGGGGGGCTTGTAGCGAGCTCAGCCTTGGCCTGGCCTCCCCCACCTGTGGGGACCGAGGGGTTTTGGCTGCCTTTGCCATTTGGCTCCTTAAGCCCTGCACTGTTTGGCGGGGGGTACCCCAGACCACGCCACATCCCTGGGACATGTGCAGGACACGCTCCTGTATTCAGGGACATGAAAATCCCCCCAATAAATCCCAGTGAGCGCTGGTTTGAGATCCCTCCATTCTCTGGTTCGGCCTTAGTGATGATGCTGAAGGGGAAAATAACCCTTGGGCTCAGCTCAAGTGGTTCCCAGGTGGGATAGGGGCACCGTGGCCGTGGTAGGGATTGTCACGGGGGGAAAACAATCCCTGTCAGCTCCAGAGAGAGAAACCAAGACACCTTGGGCCACATGGCTTTGGATAAGTGGGACGGCAGTGGGATGCCCCCCTGGTGGGAAAGGGTTTGCTCAGGTGGCTTCTCCCTGGCAGGGGCTGCTCAGGGAGGGCTCGATTTGGCTCTGCTGTGACACGTGGCTCCCGGGAGCTCATCCTCTCCCTCCCCAGCAGCATCCCAGGACCCTGCCCTCTCCCTCCCCAGCACCCCAGGACCCTGCCCTGTCCCTCCCCAGCATCCCAGGACCCTGCCCTGTCCCTCCCCAGCAGTGTCCCAGGACCCTGCCCTGTCCCTCCCCAGCATCCCAGGACCCTGCCCTGTCCCTCCCCAGCAGTGTCCCAGGACCCTGCCCTGTCCCTCCCCAGCATCCCAGGACCCTGCCCTGTCCCTCCCCAGCAGCATCCCAGGACCCTGCCCTGTCCCTCCCCAGCACCCCAGGACCCTGCCCTGTCCCTCCCCAGCAGCAGCCGCAGAAGCGCGGGCTCAGCACAGCTCTGCGGCTCCTCAGCTCGAGGATTAGCCGCTCATTTGCCAGAAATAGAAATCGGGGGGAATGTGTTTTAGTGTATGAAATATACCCCGAGAGGCCGCTGATGCGCAGGAAGATGAGTGTGTCCTATCGATCCCTGCCCTCATCCCGCTCCCCGCCTCCCTCCCCGCAGAGGTAACCCTCTCACCCCGCGCTGACCCCGGGGCCCGACCCCGTGCCGGGAGCGGGGGATTTACCGCCCTGGCGGTGCTCCTTGCGAGGCAGGAGCCCCGGAGCCGGGCTCCCCACCGGGCTGCTCCCCCGGGACGTGGCTCATGCTCATGGAAGCGTTCCCAGGAGGACCTCTCCGATCGGTCTCGGTGTTGGGAGCCCTGTTAAGGTCAGCAGAGAGAAACTCCTCCGCATGATTCATCCGGCTTAATTTAGCCATTTGCCTCGGGGTAAGAAGAGGAAAGCCTGAAAAGAACCTGGTTTTCTGTATTTGTGGTGGAAGGAGTCAGGGAAACAAGGCCAGATGGGCCGTAGATGCCCACTCCCGGTGCGAGGGATGCTGCTCGGATTTCCAGGGCATCAGTGCCTGGAAGACCCTTATTAAGACCTAACCATGTGGGATGGGATGACTTTGATGTGTCCAGGCAGAGCAGAGCTGAGATGTGGCGTTTCCATGACCGTAACTGCTTCCCATCGGCAGCTCCGTGCCTGGATCCATGTTTTCACGGTGGAGCCATAAGGACATTTCCCTCCACGCTCTCAGCCGGTGCCTTTCATGCCTACGGAGGAGAGAGGAGACCCCTCCGGATGCTCCTTTCTGGGCCGCGTGCCTTTGGCGTGCTGGGATGTGCTTTCCCGGCTGCCTGCGCTCCCTCCGTCTGCCGCGGTGGCACCGCGCCCGCCCGCGCTCGGCCCGATGCCTTCCCAAGGAGAGCTCCTGCCGAGCCAGGACGGGTTCAATGGGCAACCAGCACAACGCTGGGGGTGCCACAGGCCTCGGTGTGGGCGTGGGACACGGGGTTTGGGGGACAATAAAGTCCTCGCGTGGCTCTGCAGGGTGGCACCAACATCCGTGGGCCAGCCGAGCTTGTTTCCCTCAATCCTTTCACCAGGAGTGCACAAAAATAGGTCCCGTTAGGGCTTTGCTGTTCTCCGTGCACGGCTTTCCCGAGTCTAAATTGAGCTGGGTGGTTGACGTGGAGAAAGGGCCCTGTCTCTCTGCTGCCCACGAGGGTGCTCTTGGCAGCGAGACCCGAGGAAGTTCTCCTGGGAATGCCCCCGTGTGTGAGAGATGAAGGGATGAGTCAAGGGTTCCACGTTCCCGTCTTTCCCCACCCCACATCCAAGTCATCTTCTCGTATCCTCGAGTCATCCCTGCTCGAGCGGCGTTTCTGGCACTGAGGAGGAACCCAGAGGAGCACCGAGGTCCCACCCATGGCAGTGTGAGGGTCAGCAGGGCTTTGGGACAGCTCAGGGCTGCATTTTGTGGGCTACACAGCTCAGACTGCCTTTGGTTCTCAGCACCCCTCTGCCACCACTCCGGTGTTCCAACCCTGCACACGTCCCTGGATTTACTCCAATTTTATGCCTGATGAGGCTCAGGCCTTACGCTGCCAGTTAATGGACCTTAAAATGCCTGGAGATCCCGGCCCTGCTTCCCTGGCTTCAGCAAGGGTGGAGTTTTGCTGCAGGGGAGTGATGGTGGGAGTGCAGGTGCCCAGATCCTGTGGGGGTGGGGATGCTCATCCCTCTGGGTCCCCTGGGGGTTTGGAGGCTCACCCCTCTGGGTCCCATGGGGTGGGGATGCTCACCCCTCTGGGTGCCCTGGGGATGGGGATGCTCACCCCTCTGGGTGCCCTGGGGGTGGGGATGCTCACCCCTCTGGGTCCCATGGGGTGGGGATGCTCACCCCTCTGGGTGCCCTGGGGGTGGGGATGCTCACCCCTCTGGGTCCCCTGGGGGAGCCCAGGCTCTCCCTGGAGGTATCTCGCACACGTTTCCATGCAGGCTCCTCAGCAGGAGCCACAGGATGTCCTTTCCCAGGGTATCCCATTCCTCACTCTCAGAATGTTGGCTGAAGCCCCTGGGATTGGCCTCGTGGCCCCACATTCCCAAGCCGAGCTGTGTCCTCTCCACCAGATCCGTCTGCAAGAGCATCTCTGCATCCACCAGAGGAGGGAAAGACATTGCAAGGGATCTGATGAGGCATCAGCAGGGAAATCAGGCTGAATCCAAGAGTCTCAGGAGTGAGGAATGTCCTTCTCAGCATGTCCTGGTGATGTTCCCACCCTGGAGCAAAGCCATTCATTTACAGTGACTTCCTGCTTAGCTCTTAAAAGCATTGGGAAGGATGGGCAGGTTTTCAATGGCCTTGGGAGAGACAAGAAGTCTCCTGTGGTTCCTCCTGCTATTGATCTGCCCCTCCAGATGAGACTTTCCTTCGGGACTGTTGCCTTGGCTGTCCATTTTTCCACCCAAAGCAAGGACGTGGCTCTGCTCACCTCCCAGCTGCTGTTTCCATCAATAAGGGATGAGGGGATGGATCAGTCACCTCCCTCCATCTCCAGCCCTCTCACCCCTGACCATTTGTTGGCTTAAATGGAAACTTCTCCAAACTCTCCTGGAAGATACCGGAGTGCAATTCCCCTTGGGACACCGTGGGAATGTTTGAGAATCAGGAAAATCTCTCCTTCCCCTTTGATCTCACCTTGGCTGTGACACAGGGATGGTTTTACCCTTGGTCCCTCACCCATCCATGGATCCCATTCCAGTCCCTGGAGCGGGATGAAGAGGTGGCAGTGGGATGGATGTGCTCGCTCTGGGGTCCCCCCTGTTGGCACTTGGCCAGGGCTGGGGGTGCACTAAGGCAGGTTTGTGCTGCAGGAAAGGAGGTTCTGCCTCTTTTCTTCCCCCTGGAAGGTCTTGGGCAAGTTCCTTCAGCACAAACCCTCAAAAAAAACCCCAAAAAAACAATGACTTGGTGTCCTGGGAGGCTTTAAAAACCCCACCCCTGCAGCGAGTGGCTGCCTGGGGGTGGGGAGGAGCCTTTCCTGGGGTGTGTCCCCCCATCAGCCCCTCCAGATGTGCTCACTGGTGGGGGAAGGAGGGTGGGCCCCAGGCTCTGTCCCCTGTCCCCCACACCAGCCTTGTCCCCCTAAACCAGCCCTGTCCCCCCACGCCAGCCCTGTCCCCCTACACCAGCCCTGTCCCCTGTCCCCTGTCC
>VZTA01001031.1:124046-163771 GCA_013398855.1 Mohoua ochrocephala
CCCACCTCAGCCCTGTCCCTCTCCCCCTGGTTCACGCTCTGCATCTCCCCATTTAGAGGAAATCTATAAACCACCGAGAACAGAGCGAACCCTGCGAGGCCTTCTGCGGACAATTGATCAGCCAAGGCTTTCAGCTCCGTGATCTCTTTTTTTTTTGCCCCTTTTCTCTGCCTTGCTCTGTTTCTCTGAAGCCACCCGGGCTCCCCTGGGGCTCCATCCTGCCCCTCCTCTTGTGCAGTGCTACAAAGGCCCAGAGCTCAGGTCCCTGTGCCCGGCGGGCTCTGCCCATCAGTCCTGGAGTTCTGGGGACAGCTGGAGCCTGCTCAGCAGCCAAAGTGCCACGGAACAGGGATCTGAGCTGCTGGTGGGCTCTGCAGCCCTCGATGCAATCTCTGGGCCCAAAGGGGGTGAGGTGCCCCTCTGAGGTGCCTCGACCCACACAGGCTGGACAAATCTCCCAACGTTTCCCTCCCTCTGCATTTCCAGAGGTGGGAGAGCAACCGAGAGCGGGGAAAGCACTCCCAGCTGCCCAGCACTTCGTGCTCAGTCCATCTGCACTCTCCTCCTCCTTGGTGGGCCCCAAAACCTCTGTGGGAGGGTGGAATAAGGCAAGAGGACAAAGCCCCCCATGCCCCAGGGGTTGGAGATGTTGCCACCGACCTCAGAGGGAGGAGGAAACCCTGCCCAGACAGCCCGGACCTGCACCCACACCCGGGAAACCTCCACATCTGGCCGGGCCCTGCCACAGCTGCTTCAGCCACAGGGGCTGGTGCAGAGATTTGTGCCATCCCCGAGCAGGGAATTGGGAAAATGTTTAATTTTCTTCACAGAAAAATGATGATTCATTGACTCAAAGCCTTTTGTTGCTGTTGCTGTTGTGGGAAACATATTGTTTTGATTAATATGTTGGCTTGGGAATGGAGATGAGGAGAAAAGATTTGAAGTTATCAAAGCATCCCACTGGGAAAACAAAACCTCTTCTGTTTCAGATGTTAAGTTGGTTGAGAAAAGGCTTTTAAAAGGTTAAACTGAGTTAAAGGCTTGGCTTAAGAGCAACAGTCATTCAAATACTCAAACTGCAAATTGTTTTGATGTCCCAAAGTCTGCGTTTACTCTGATTCCAGCAGGGGAAGCCAAAGAGCCCCCAGAGGTGGGAAAGGTGTTTCGTGGAATCCCAGAATGGTTTGGGTGGGAAGGGACCTCAAAACCCATCCAGTGCC
Organism: Mohoua ochrocephala; assembly: GCA_013398855.1. Classification (NCBI taxonomy): domain Eukaryota; kingdom Metazoa; phylum Chordata; class Aves; order Passeriformes; family Acanthizidae; genus Mohoua; species Mohoua ochrocephala. The sequence continues at coordinate 125,267 of VZTA01001031.1, forward strand.
ACCCCTGCCATGGGCAGGGACACCTTCCACTGTCCCAGACTGCTCCAAGCCCCGTCCAGCCTGGCCTTGGGCACTGCCAGGGATCCAGGGGCAGCCACAGCTGCTCTGGGCACCCTGTGCCAGGGCCTGCCCACCCTCCCAGGGAGGAATTCCTTCCCAGTATCCCATCCAAACCTGCTCTCTCTCAGTTTAAAACCATTCCCCTCTGCTTCCAGACCAGAAGTTGTGTTTTAAAAAGGATTGAAGGGTCAGGCTCTGTCGAGGTGCCTCGGACCTGGTTTTTATCCAGGGATGGCCCCAAAGCCTCTGCAGGGATGGAGCTGCAGCCCTCAGGGCTGGCATGGGTGGGAGTTGCTGGTGCTGCCTGGTCCCTCCTCCTTTGGTGGCAGCTCAGGGACTGGGACATCCCCCGAGGCTGTGGGGCGACAGCAAAACCCCTCCCGGATTTTCTTTGACCTTTCACTGGAGGACGATGAAGAAATTTGCAGCCAGAGTCTCTTGGGGAGGAGGACGAAGAGCACCACGAGCACGGTTTCCTGCGCTGGTGCAGGGGGAGTTGGAAGAGTGAAGAGCATTTGGCACAGCTAAAACTGCTCTTGCAAAGCTGGGAAACCCCGGTCCTGGTGAAACCCACTGAACTCCCCAGGAGGAGGTGCCCAGAGCTCCAGCAGCCCCTGGAGGAGACTCAAAGCAGAGCCCCGGGGAGATGTGGAGGTGGAGGGACGAGGTGGCCGTGGGACACATCAGCTCAGGACCAGGAGTCCCCATCTCTGCAGCCACGGTGGCAATAATTGCTCCGACAGCGATTTGGGAAGGGTTGTGAGACACTGAAGCGATGCTGAAGCAGGAGGAGATGCAGCCTCTCAGCAGCTGCCCGGGGCCGTGCTGCTCTCCCACACACTGCGAACAAACCCAGCACAAACCCAGCACAAACCCAGCACAAACGCGCTGTGGGGACGGGGTTTGTCCCTGGAGGGGGCTCCTGACTCCTGCAGTGAGCTCCCAGGCGTTCCCAGTCCATCGGGATGAGGTAACGAACCCGTGTCCGGGCCGGGTGCTGCCCCGGGAGCTGGGAGCTGGCCCAGGATCACACGCCGCTGTTTTAATGTCAGGTGGTGTTTTCTTGTTTTGCAGGTGGAGAGCGGAGCGCAGGGAGCTGCAGACCAGAGGAGAGAGAATTTGCTGATCTTGTTTTTTGGCAATCATAAATTCGAGTGAAATTCCACTGAGGTTTTGAGCCAGGGGAAGGCAGCAGAGGGAGAGGGGAGGAGGGTTGAACCACGTCCTTTGGATCCTCCTGCATCCTACGGTGGGAATACGTTCCCTTCTGAACTGCCTTGTTTTGGGGAAGGGCACAAAGGCTTGGAGATTTGTTCCTTATGGAGATAGAAATCAGCTTTTCCCCCCTGGAGCTCTCTTGTCCCTTCCCCAGTGTCCACAGAGCCAAAGAAACATCCCCGTGGCATCTGCCACCCTCCCCGTGCTCCATCCCCAGCTCATCCCCCTCCGTGGTGCTGGTCCCTGAGCCGGAGGCTCTGCTCAGGTTCATCCTCCCCAAGTTCAGCTCGAGACATCTTGGAGCTATTTAAATATTTACAGCAGACGGTGGTAAAAAAGATTGAACCATGAATTATTCACAGCTTCGCTTTTATCTTGGCAGGGGCTGTTGTGTTGAGCAGGGAGGATCCCTCTGCCAAGGGATGGGCCGTGGTCGGGAATGTGGGGAGGGAGGGAGGGTCTCGGGGTGGGCGAGGGGAAACCGGCTGGGCACAGTCAGGGCACGGTGAGATGAGCCTGGCACTGATGCCAGAGGGGTTCTTCCCTCCTGCCGTGCCTCACGGCCCAGGGCTGGCGCATGGGAGGGCGAGCTGGGGCCCCGCCGACCTTCGGGAGCCCCTCAGGGGTGTCCGGCTGTGGCAGAGGCTGCTGGGACAGAGGCAAATCCTGCTCCAGGCTCGTCCCTCGGCCTGTGTGGCCTTGAGCAAGGAGGTGACTTCCGAAGGGTTTATGTCCCGCTGAGCTGCCACGGCTTTGGGCATCCCTTTGGCACCGGGCGGGCTTGGAACTCACCCGTGTGGCTCAAAGGGCAGCGATTTCTGCGGGCAGCGCTGTCCTGGGAATGTGCTGCAAATCCCTCCCTGCTCCCGCTCGCTCCCGAGGAATTTTCCCCAAGGAAGCTCGCGGAAAGCATCGCACAGCCCTCTGCGAGACGCTTTTTTTCGGGGGCCTCAAGGGCTTCAGTTGCACCCTTGAGGCAGAAATGAGTGTTCCAAACCTCGGCTGCAAAAGGGGGCTGAAAAATCCTCCGTGCCTTTCTGTGCCTGGCAGCCTCTCCCCAGCAGGGCTGACTCCCACCAGCCTGCAGATGGATTTTGACACCATTTCGGATCTCAAGAGGAGCAGGTGACACAAAACGGAGTTTTTGGAGGGGAGGAGTGGGGGTGAAACACATCGGAAAAGAAAACCCACAATCCTGCGTCTCCTCTCGCTGGCATCGGGGCTCGCTCTCCAACTGGTGCCATCTTGTTCTCATCCAAACAAACCCGAGCCCAGGGCCAGACCGGTCTCAGGGGTGTGGAAGAGCCCCAAGCGTCCCGCTGCGATGGCAGAGCGCGGCCCCGCGTGCCAGAAATTCCCGGTGCGGAGGGAAGGGCGGCAGCTGCGGCACCGCGGTGCTCGGAACACGCCGGACATCCCCGGACACCCCCGGACATCCCCGGACACCCCCGGACACCCCCGGACATCCCCGGACACCCCCGGACATCCCCAGACACCCCCGTCCCTCGGCTCCGGCTGCGGGAGCTCCCTCCCCGCTCCCTCCCTGGGCTGTGCGCGTTCCCCGCGGGCAGAGCAGGGGCGGAGCGCGGCGCTTTGGTTCGCGGCTCCGTTTCCTCCTCCAGCCCCGGCGAAGAGCGAAATGAAAACGGGGTTTTAGAGCTCCCGCGTCCCCGCGGAGGCTGCAAACCCTTCCCGGAGCAGCACGAGGAGGAGTGGGCAGCCGGCGGCAGCTCGTGATGCGGCTCGGAGCGGGAGCGGCCGCTCCCTGCCCGCGCCGAGCTCCGGAGGCGCTTTCCCGTTCTTCATCCTAAAAACTCCCCTCGAAGCCGTCCCTGCCCTGGGAGCCAGCCCGGCTCACCGGGATACCCCAGGGGGGTCTGTGGGGATTGGAGCCCCTCACTCCACTCCCGCCTGCCCCTGGAGAAGGAGCCCCCCGTGCCTCAGTTTCCCCAAAGCGGACACCGTCCAAAGCTCTGCGGGATTAGGTTTGGAACTGATGGGGACACGGGATTTTTTAGCTTTTCCTGGGAGGGCGTTTTTTCCCCCGGGAGGAAACGAAAGGCTGGAGGAGGGAGCATCGGGATGCCTGCATCCCAAAATCTGGGGGTTCTCACGGAGCAGCACCATTTCCACTCGTGGTGAGCACCATCAGCCTGGGGATGAAGGACTCCCTGGATTTTCGCAGATGGGAAAAGCTGAATTTTCCCGTTTGTGCACGAGTGGGCACATACCTCCTCTGGGGCTTCCCTCAGAGGTTATTCAGCCCTGAAAATAATAATAAAAAAAAAGAGGTGGAATGATTCTGCGTAGTTAATCCCATGGAGATACCCCAGCGAGGGCTGCGTCGTGCCGGTGGGGTGGGAGACAGGGATCACTCCTGCTCAGCAGATGGAGAAATGAGGTGTCAGGAGCTCATTGGAGGAGGAGAGAAATTCCAAAGGTTACTCGGAGGGTTTGCCCAGGCTCGCAATGAAACGCTGGCTATCCCTTCCCTGGGAAAGACCCGCAATTATTTCCTTGCTCCCAGAGGAGAATTAGTCACTGCTGGCTCAAAAAAAAACCCCCAAAAATTCTTATTTTGACTTTTCCTTCCAGCGAGGATGGGGGGAACCCAAGCCAGGAGCTGTCCCTGTGTCCAAACCAGAGGCAGATCCGGTTTCCTGTGGGATCTCAAGGGGGTCTCCCCCTGTGGCCCCCCAAAACCAACGTCTGACTTCCCAAATTTCAGCCATTGGTCCCACTTGGCATTTACTGGGGGAGTAACTTTTAATATTTTGCTTAAAATCTTTTCCAAGAAGCCCCCTGGAGCTGGAGGGCTGGTGGCAGGTTACAGGGTTGAGTCAGGACACAGACCAACGTCGGGGCAGGGTTGAAAAGGATGAAAATGAGTGTTTCTCCCTGATCTTGGCAGGATTAATTCTCAGGGAGCTATTTCCCACTTGGGAACTGCCTCGGGAGGGTCCCCAGGTTCAGCTCTCTGGGGGTGCAGCACATCTGGCTGGGTTATGGGGGCAAACAGAGGCTCCTCTACCCCCAGAGCCCCCAGGAATGACCCTGGAGCTGCCCTTGGAGGAGAATTGGGATGGAATGGTGTCTCCAGACCTTCTCCAGGTCCCACCCCTAGGAACGTGTACCCTGGGACCTGTGCTGCAGAGCCCGGCCTGCTTCTGCAGGAATTTGTGGGGCAGAGATGATGGGCCCACCCCAAGAGATGATCCAGCATCTCCCTGGGTGACCCAGCAGCTCCGTGGGTGACCCAGCATCTCCCTGGGTGACCCAGCATCTCCATGGATGACCCAGCATCTCCATGGATGACCCAGCACCTCCATGGATGACCCAGCACCTCCATGGATGACCCAGCACCTCCATGGATGACCCGGCACCTCCCTGGGTGACCCGGCACCTCCATGGATGACCCAGCATCTCCATGGATGACCCAGCATCCCCATGGGTGACCCGGCACCTCCCTGGGTGACCCAGCATCTCCATGGATGATCCAGCACCTCCCTGGGTGACCCAGCACCTCCATGGGTGGCCCAGCATCTCCATGGATGACCCAGCATCTCCCTGGGTGACCCAGCATCTCCATGGATGATCCAGCACCTCCATGGGTGGCCCAGCATCTCCATGGATGATCCAGCATCTCCATGGATGATCCAGCACCTCCATGGGTGGCCCAGCATCTCCCTGGGTGATCCAGCATCTCCCTGGGTGACCCAGCACCTCCATGGGTGATCCAGCACCTCCCTGGGTGACCCAGCATCTCCATGGATGATCCAGCACCTCCATCATTCCTTTCCACCCTCCCAGTGAAGCCGTGGGGAATGGGAAGGGAGGATGCTGTAACCAGCCCCGGATCTGGGCTCAGACTGCCAGCCCAGCCCCATCACCTTTTCCTTCCTATTTCCTATCCAATTCCTAGGTTTTCACCCAGATTTTCACCCGACCAGCTGGAAAATGGCTCGTTTGCATTATCAGGGAATCTGGAGCCTTCCACAGCTCTGGGTTCGTTGGGCACCTGAGGAATGGGGTCCATAATCTGGTGAGCAGCTCCACCTGCCTGACACTGGGAAAGGACCTTTGGCAAAGGGAAACCAGTTGGGGAGCATCCCTGCGGCTTCTGGCCTTACTGGGACAGCCAGGAGCGTCCTGGTCTTGGGGTGGAGCAGGTGAGCGAGGCCAGGCCGAGCTCAGAGGGAGAAGGGGCTGGGTTTAGGTGCTGAGGCAGGAAGGAAGCCGGGATGTGACTGTCGGATCCGCGCGTCTCAGGCAGCGGTGCCGGGGATGTTGTGACAGCTCCCTGGCAGCTCCTGTCTCATCGTCCTCCCCTGCGGGATCCCGGGAGGGGGAAGAAGGATTGTTAATGGAAGGGATGAGGAGAGGTGGGCTCCTGTGGGTTGGTTTGTTTTACACCACTGAATTTCACCGTCTCGTCTCAGGGCACACGCCGGGGAGTTGGGGGTGGTGCTGCCTGCAGAGCTGGGGGGAGCGGGAGGAGGGCTGGGGGGCTGGAGGGGAAGTTTGGGGGCAGCAGGGAGAAACCAGCACCTCAGGAGCCACCTGCAGTCGGGGGGAATGCTGAAATTCTTTTTTCAAGTGCTTATTTTAAGGTATTTTTCCCTGGGAAGGCTGTGGGGTGGGAAGGCCGCTGGGGTGATGGACAGATCAGCGTCCAGGAGCTCCTGAGGATTTCTCTGGGCTAAAGCTCCATCTCTCCAGCCCATGGGACCATCGAAAGGGGCTCAGTGAGTGGATTTGCCCGTTTTTCCCCCAAAAAGGATACATTTAACCCAGGACCCTTGTCTCCCCTAACTCCCAGGAGCAGCCCCGCACCGGGGCGGGTTTGCACCAGCAAAGGGCAGGTTTTAAACACCACAGTGGGCACGAAAAGGGAGGGAAGGGCCGAAGGAGGGCGGAGGGGCTCCGTCTGTCAGGACTTTTCCCGTCACTGGCGCTCATCGGAGCGCGCGGAGGTCGGGGCTGACGGAGCGGGATGTGACAGCTCGTCACGAGGACGTGCCGAGCTCGGGGACTTCTCTCGGCTTCTGCATCGCAGGAGCGGCGCTTGGGGAAAGAAAACAGCATTTTGGGACAGCGCTGGGAAGCCTCATCTCCACCGAGACCCTTCCTGAACTGGAGCTTCGCCCTTTGCGTCCGGCCTCCGTCACGGGAGGGGAGTTCAGGGAGCTCTGGAGCGGCAGAAAGGGGAGGGTTTGGGGCAGTTTCGGGGGGAAATGGGCCCTTCCCAGTTCCTGCAGCATCCAGACACTGGTGGCTGCCACCAAGAGCCCCCTCTCCCCCTGCTCCAGAGGAGTGGGGCAGACAAAACCCGTTATGGGGCAACTCAACCCCTGTTTTGGGGCAACTCAACCCCTGTTATGGGGCAATTCTGGCTTTCCATCCCAGGGTGAAGGATTTTTAGAGGAACAAATACAGATTTGAGGTTCAGCCTGTGAAGGAGCTGTGAATCAGGGTCTTACTGCAGCACCTGAGAGCTGCCGCCAAATCCCTGGGACGTTTTGATCCCAGATCCCTAAATCTGGTGATTTTGGGCAGCAGGAGGGTCTCTCCCAGTGTTTCCGCCCTCACCTTCCTCCCCAGAGCAGGAGCACAACAAGACCCTGGTGCAGGGGTGGGGCCTGGCAGGTTCCCAGCTCCGCTTTCACTTTAATCCTCATTTTTTTTAAACTCCGAACAAGAAATTACCCCTGCAGCCCGTGCCAGCCCCTCTGCCACGGGCAGCTCTCCCCTTTGGGGTCAGTTTGGGGTTAGGAAAATACGTTGAGATGCAGGGAACAGCTTGGATACCTGTTCCTGTGCAGTTATAGGATATTTATATCCGCATCCACGTGCACAGAAATGTCATATTTAAATTCACATCGATGAGTGGGTGTTTCCATTCTCTTTTGTCTCTGCCCGCGTGCAGGAAGAGGGATATTTATGTCCATGCCCATGATTTATCTCTTCCCCAGGGAGCCACGGCAGCAGCTGAAGCAGCTCCCTCCTCACCTTCCCAACCGGCCCAGTAAGTCCGGACTCACCTGAGGTGAAAATTTCCCCCAAAAAGATGAATTCTCTCTGTCCTCAGGTGCAATCTTTGCTGCGATATCTTCCTGCTCCCTCCCAGCAGCCAGAGCCAAGCCCGGCTGCAGCTGAGGTCCCCTCGAGCACCTCTGTGTCCACAGCTGGGTGGATTTTGTCCCTGGGAACAGCCCGCACCCCCTCAGAGCCCGGGTGCGTTTTGGAGAGGGATTTTAACAGCCAAGAGGGAACCGGAGCCTTTCAATCCCTCGCGGTGCAGCCCTGAATAAAACACAGGCACCACTGTCCTCTTCTGGCCGGAGCTGTTATATCACAGCCAGCAGCTCCGGGAGCCTTTTTGGGGTGAATTCCCTGTGTTCCCTCCCTGCCCCCTGCACAGGACGGGGTGGGGAGGCCCCCGATCCTCAGCAGCACAGCCCGGGCTGGGGGCTGGATGCAGATCCCGGGGAACGTGGGGTGTGTCTTGGGCCCTCCCCGGTGCTGATGAGATTGAAATCATTTTTCTGGCGTGCTGTGCAAATTCTTCTGGATGCAGCTGCTGTGTTCCCATCCTCCGGACAGCGGCACTGTTGGATTTAATTCCTGCTACAAATTGTTTTGATCTTGTTTTTTGCTTTACGGTCCACTAAATCTGCTCCGGGAGGGGCACGAATTCCCCTGCAAGGTGAATTTAAGATTACTGACAGTAACTTTAATTTTCTTGGTCATTTTTTCAGAGTCACCCGTGGCCAACAAGACCCAGCAAGCACAGAGCAGACAGAAACTGCTGCTTCGGAGACACCAGCAAACGCTTTGGGATGGTACCAGGCTTCGGCTGCTGCAGGGACCCGATTTGGAGACTCAGCTGGAGAAACCTGAACGGGCAGAGCTGCTCCCTCAGGCTGGGGATGGGGAGAGAGGCAAAGGGAGCAAACCTGCTCCTGCCTTGCCCCCTGGGAGGGGGTGTTTGGCGGCTCAAGCCTCCCGTGCCTCAGTTTCCCCACCTATAACCCCGCTTTGGGCAGGGTTTTTGTCGATGAAGCGATGCCATGCTTGGCCTTCTGACTGCACAAAGCAGGAATGTCCACTCGGGATGGATGTTGGCTCGGTCCTGTATCCTGCACCCCACAGGAGGGAGTTTTCCCCTCTGGTGATGCTGGTCACAACGGAGCCTCCTCCTCGCCTTCCTCCTGCCTGACCCCGGCGTGTGCAGGGACAAGAAAGGAACTCAGCAGAGACCCCAGTTCCCCATTTTCCTCCTTGCTCCTCCATCTTTCCCTGACATTCAGGGGCACCAAAGGGAAAGCATTTAATTACCACCCTGCTCCAGCGTTTTATTTTCCATCTGTGACTTTTTGCTGCCCTGATTTTCTGAAAAGAATCCATTTCCCTCTCCTTTCCTCCAGCCCGGAGCAGCTGCAGCTGCCCCATCCCTGGCAGTGTCCAAGGCCAGGCTGGACGGGGCTTGGAGCAGCCTGGGACAGTGGGAGGTGTCCCTGCCCATGGCAGGGGATTGGAGATGGGCTTTAAGGTCCCTCCCAACCCAAATTATTTGGGATTCCACACCCTTTGGCTGATAAAAAACGGACAAGCAACACCCCCTCAGGGAGGGAACTCGTGGGGATTAAATTAGGGCTGGAGATGGAGGCTGTGATCCCTGGTGGGTGCTGGGGTGAGAGGCTGCTCTCCCCAGGGACGGAGCCGCGGCAGGAGCAGCCACGAGCTCTGGTCAGAGGCGCTGGGAGTTTCCTATTACTGATACAGAATAGCAGGATTTGGGTGACCAGCGGCTGCTGTGACGCGAGTTGGGGTTATCCAAACCCGCCGAGAAGGTGACGGGCGTGGAAAAGGAGCCTGGCCGGAGCTGGAGCAGCAGCGAGCCGGGCACTGAGTCCCAGGAGCCGGAACTCCAGCGGGGTCAGCGCGGGGTGCGGGGGATTGGTGGCGGTGTTTGCAGACTGTCTGCTGAGGGGGTGCGATCGGATTGCCCACCCCCAGCCCGGCCCCAGGGATTGCATAGCCCGGCCCGTGAAATCAGAGCGGGCAGAGAAAGTGAGAATGGAAGATTAGAGAAGGGGGAGCGCTGGGGAAAGGGGGCTCAGGGCACGGGGACCATCGTCCTCCGGCTGAAGAGCTGGGCCAGGGGCTGGGCTGCTGCTGCTGGCTCTGCCCTGAACCCTCTTCACCTCCTCTGCGCTTGGGGGACGCGGCTGCGCCTCAAACCTCCCCGAAATCCCCAGCTCCGAGCCATAGCCGAGAGTTCAGCCGGGCGAGCATCCCGCACTCCCCGCAGCGCTGCCGGGAGCCAGCCCCGAGGCACGGGGGAGGTGGGATCCGAGCTCTTTAACAAAACTCACGCTCGCACAGCCTTTGGCTGCCTCTGACACTGCGTGTGGGCTCACGGCCGGGATTTCGGGCTCACGGCCGGGATTTGGGGCTCACGGCCGGGATTTGGGGCTCACGGCCGGGATTTGGGGCTCACGGCCGGGATTTGGGGCTCACGGCCGGGATTTCGAGCTCAGGAGGGAGCAGCTGCCAGGAAGGACCGCGCTGGCTCCGCGTCAGGCGGACACCAGAGCGCTGCCCGCAGACCAGAAGGGAAACGGGGCTGGGGAAGGCGAGAGGGGAATCGCTGTCCCAGCTGAAACAGGAGCGGGTGGCAGTCCCAGCCCTCCAGCAGCCCCAGCAGCTGCTGCGTGTTCCCAGCTGGAAAGGCTCTGGCGAGGCAGATCCGTGCCCTCCCCGGGCCGGGCAGCGCTGGGAGAGGCAGAGGAGTCGCGCAGGGAACGGGGAGATCCCCAAACCTCCTTTTACCAAGTCCATCTCAGCTTTCCCTTCTCCCGCTCTGGACTTTGGGGGTGCTGTGAACCCCAACACACGGAGAATCCCCGCTCTTCTCCCGCTCCAGGCCCTCTCCCGGCTTTGCCCGTCCCTCTCTGCCTGCCAGGGACCCGCTGGAGCGTGGCCGGCGCGGAGCTGCTGGCGCTTGGCCGCCCTCGCCACGGGCAGCTCGGGCTGCTCCCGCCGGGCCGGGCAGATGGCAGGCAGGGCACGGCACGTCCTGCAGAAAGCCACGGGGGGAAGCTTTTGTTTTGCTGCCCGGAGCTTCTCTTTCAGGTTTCCAGGGCGTCAAGGGGTCTCTGGGAGCGGGAGCGGCCCTGCTGTGGTGGGGGAAGCGTCCAACCCTCCTCAGAGAGGGCTCAGGGTGGTGCCCTGCCCTGCTCTGGCATCACCCGGGGACAGGATGGGCTCGGCTTTGAAGCTTTTGGTGATGGGCAAACGCATTCAATCCTGCCAAGTACGAAAAGGAGGAGAGGAAAGAGCCGAGTGGGACGGAAAGCAGAGAGCAGGGGGGTGGGGGGGTGTCGGGGTGCAGGGAGGAGGGAGAAACCCAATCCAGCCGAGGGGGTGCATAATTCATTCCCCCATTAGCTATTAATGAGCCGGCCCTTTGTATCAAGTCTCCCGACGTCCTTGTAACAACTTCGGGCCTTTCTGTGGAGCATCACCCTCCGGGGGTGTTCCTGTGCCACTCGCCATGCGAACATGATTCTTGATGTGTCCTGGGCCTTCGTTACCACCATTCAGCAGAAGGAGTAATTAATGAGATTCCCATGGCTGTGGTGTAACAGGAACCTCTGGGGAACACCCGAGGCAGTCCCACCTCCGAGGGTGCCGGGCTCACACGGCCCTGGCTGGTGTTTGAAGGGTGAGGTTGGACTTTGGGGCTTCCTCCTTAGTTGGGTTAAAAGCCAAATGGCCAAGCCATGGACCTTTCCTCCACCACCTGCTGTCCGTGGTTTCTGTGGGGTTGGAGGTGATGCTGAGGTGGGCTCAGTGTGGCAAGGAGAGGTGGGGGAGGCCCATCCCTGCTGGTCTGCAAAGTCACGGCCACACCGCAGCCTCCAGCCCGACCCTTCCTCCCGTCCTCTTCCCCCAGAAGAAGATGGGTTTTACACATTCCATGCATTCTTGGGATAAAGCTGACCAGGACACCGCACCACAGGCTTGGAAGGAGCCGCCAGAGCAGCCAAAATCTCCTACAGCTCATTCTTGGTGCTCGGGGAATGAGGTGGGTCTTTGGGAAGACCCTTCTGCATCCTTGGGGTTTGTCACCTCTTCCCCATCACTGCCTGGGGCTCTGAGCTGATTGCAGGGCCCCTTTTCCTGCTCCCCACGGCTTGGGGCGCTCGGTGTCACCTGGAAATGCCCTGAAAGGCTCCCAGGGCCTCCTTGGGACACAGACGGGTCTCAGCCAACTGGTCCCCAAAGTTTTGGCCTCGTGTCCCTAAAGCATTGCACAGGGTGGAGGCCAGGACCCAATCCCAAAGCCACGCAGCCCCCGCTGAGGGAGGAGCAGGCCTTGGTGGGACCCGGGGCCTGGGCAGGTGGCAGCTGCTGGACACTCGGGTGCCGTTTGGTCTCCAAATGTCAATGTGGCTTCTTAAAGCCGGCGCTGCTGAGGTGAGGAACCCTCAGTGCCGAGGGACTCCCTCCCTCCTGTGGATGTCCCGCCCGTGGAGCAACACTGGGATAAATCTGTTCCCAGGGACTGAAGGGATCACCGGGGGCTGGGCTTTTGCAGGCACAGCCCCTCCCTTGGGGGGCTGCTGGAGAGCTCGGGGTGGTTTGGGGCAGCGCTTCCCCTGTGTGTGAGGTCTCACCGCAGCCCCGTGTGCAGCGCCGCGTTCCTCCCCGTGTTTCCTTTAAATCCAAGGGCAGCGAGGCAAGGTAGGGTTTCACCAGGGTGTAGGATTTCCGAATCTGAGTCTTTCCTGAGACAAACTCTAATCCTTACCTGCGTGTCAGAGACGTGCGGGGACGCGCCATGTCCGGAGCCCCCGGGATCCTCCTCTTGCCCGAGGGAGGGCTGTGACCTGGGCTGCCCGACCGGGGCTGCAGGTGAGTCCCTGGGTTTTATTGTGTTCTCTGTGCTTGTGGACACCATTGGTGATATAATGGAGATGCAGCTGAGCCCAACACCCAGCTGGGAAAGTTCCCACCGATATTGAGCCACTTATTTTAGTTTATTGTCGGTAGGATGTGGAAGAATCACCTGGTTGAAAAGGTTTCCATTTTATCTCCAGCTGAATCGGTGCTGGGCTCGTGGGTTCAGGCCAGCTTGTGCTGATACAGGGCTTTGGCTGCTCTTGGGTCCGTGCCCGACCCCAGACAGAGACACTCTGTGCTTTGAGCATTCGCAGCCTCTTTCTCTTCCAAGACTTAAATAAAGTGGTTGCTTTTGGCTGTGATCTTTTTAATGGGTTCGGATGTTTCGCGAGGCTTCCATCAGAAAATCCTCAGCTGCTGCAATCTGCTCTGTGGGAATGCGTGCAGGGGATGGTGAAGGCGTCGAAACACTCCGAGGAAATATTGGTTACCTTCAGCCTGCTCCAAATAAATAAACTGTGAGGACCTGGAGGGAAATAATTCATCAGGGGTTTCTGACAGGCTGAGATCCACGGCTGCCAAGGAGTCGCTTAAATTCCAAACCAGCATTGGGAGCATCCGTCGTGTGGGGATGAATTCAATTGGGAGGGGATGGGGTGCAGGAAAGATGATGTTGGGTTCAGGCTGCAGCAATAATAACAGTTACTGGGATGGCTCTCTTTAGGTTGGCTTGGGAATGAGAGGGACGCTTTAGGCGATCCCAAAGAGGGAATGTGGGAATCCCAGCGCTTACCCCAGTGGCACAGAGCAGGGTGTGGGGAGGGTTAATGGGAATATTGGGGCCAAACTGCTGCTGGCTCCATGGATTTGGTGCAGTTCGTGTTTAGTGGTGAGGGATAAGGTGGTTTTCTGAGAGCCTGGGTTAGGTTGTGCTCCCTGCCCCCGTGGGTCAGTCCTGGTGCAGGCTCAGAGCTCACTGCTTGCTCCACCAATGCTTCCATCCTCCAAACACCGACGGAAAAGTCCATGGAAAACCAATCACCGGGGTGAGGGATGAGTGGCAGAGCTCGGAGGGATCAGAGGCTCCCCTTGGTCAGTGTTGGGGTCAGGCCCAGTCGAGCCCTGGAATTACCCCGTAAGGACTGATCCGTGTTTGGTGTGGGATGAGTTTCACGGCCTCAGCGAGGGACAATCCCCAGGGGCTGCAGAAATTCTGGCCAAACAAAGCCTCCACCAAATAAAGCCGATTTTTTAATGGGGTAAAAACGATTGTCTTGCTGATTCCCAGAGAGACAGGACTGCGGTTCCCAGGTTGAGCCATTCCCTTTGCATCTCCCCAACCCCAAAATGGCTTAAAACTGCGGCTTTTATAGCCCAGGTTCCGTGTCTGTGCCCTGTGAGTGATTTCCCATCACATCCAAAGATGGAATTCAGCTCCCAGAAGGCAGCTGGAGCTGTGGCTCTGCCCTGGGTGTGGAGTGGGGACCAGGACGTCCCATCCCGGGGCAGCCGTGAGTCCCTGGGCTGGATCTGTTTGTAAAGGTCGTGGGAAGGGGATTGGGAAACTGCTCCGAGGCAAAATCGGCTCCAGCTTGGCATGAGGAGCCCGGGGCTGCCAGGGGAAGAGGCACCCACGGGGCAGCTTTTTGCTTCTTTTTTTTGAGATCTCCTTTTTTCTGCAGCCGGGGTGGGGGGGAGATTTTCCAGACCTGATTTTCCAGGATTCTTTTCATTTCCTTGGGTTTTCTCCGGAGCAGCACCTCTGGGAGACCCCAGCTCTGCACACCCCACTGCCGGGGTGCCTCTGGAAGGGCTCAGTGCAGGCTGATCTCAATATTTTCCTATCCCAGTTTGGCGGCACAGCGTGGAAACCTGCCCCAATTACACGGGCTGGAATAAAGCTGGAGGGAAAAGCTCCGCATCCCAAGATGCTGGCAGGAGGATTCAGGATGTGGATGACTTTTGGAGGTCAGTCAGGAAATGCCCCGGCTGCTGCTCCCCCATTCCTGCAAGTCCAATCCCTTCACAGGGTGATGTTTTTGCCTTTGCTCGGGGAGTTTTGGGGCAGGGAAGGAAGGCAGAGCTCGCTGACAGGGCTGGGGGAACACATGGACAGGGAAATTGTTGGGGTTCCATGAAATCCTGCTGGAAAAATGGGCAGAGGGTTGGAACAGCAGCTGGGCTGCCTGAAGTGGGGGCGGTGGGTGATGCTCACAGCCCCGATGGATCTCTGGAATAACGGAGGGGTCGTGGCTGCATCCAGAGCTCGGCCCGGCACCTGCCGGGAGCTGCTCGGGGCTGAGTGAGGGCACAGCCAGGACCCAGAGTGAAGGCACAGCCAGGACCCAGAGTGAAGGCACAGCCAGGACCCAGAGTGAAGGTGCAGCCAGGACCCAGAGTGAAGGTGCAGCCAGGACCCGGAGTGAAGGCACAGCCGGGACCCAGAGTGAGGGCACAGCCAGGACCCGGAGTGAAGGCACAGCCAGGACCCGGAGTGAAGGCACAGCCAGGACCCAGAGTGAAGGCACAGCCAGGACCCAGAGTGAAGGCACAGCCAGGACCTGGAGCTGTCCGTCGAGGTGTGACACCCCCGCAGGGCTCGTGCAGGAACAGCTCCCCCCGGCCATACAAAAACAGCGCGGGAAAAGCCCCGGGGAGGCAGATCCTGCCCCCGAAGCTTCAGCAGTTTGGGAGCTCCTGCGATGGCAATCACAGGCTCCCGGGAGCAGAGGAGGTTCCTGTGCACCCGAGAAAAACCAGGCCCAGGTGAGGAAGTGCCTGGACAAAGGGCCCTGCGGCCGGAGGGGCACTGGATGCCTCCGCCTGGCTGGTGCTCGGTGTGTCCGTGCTGGCACTGGGAGCACTGGAGGCTCCTGTTTTTCCAGCTTTTCTCTCTGTGGATGCAGAGGAACCAGGTCCCTGTGAAAGCTGCCCTGGCTGTGTGTGACAGAGCATCCCAGGGAGCAGCTCTGCGTGGAGGAGACAGAAGGGGTCACCCTCTGGGCATCGCCTCCTCTCCCTCTGCTCCACGCAGCTCCCTCCTCACCCTCACTCGGAAAGCAAAGGCCTCCGACACTTCTGTAGACATGAAAGAGGTGGCTTGGAGTCCTGGATGCCGCTGCTGCTGCCGGGCAGGACCAGCGAGGGAGCAAAAACCCATTTCAGGCACAAGGAGAATGAGGGCAAGGAGTCCCACCGGGCTCACGTGGGTACCGGCATCGCCTTTCCGCAGGAGAGGTTGGAGCATCCCAGCGCTGCCCGCCACAGGCGGAGGGGCAGCTCCGCCGGGCAGCCCCCGGCCGGCGCAGCCCAGGAGGCGGCGATGGGAGCTCGGGCACCGCTCGCCCCGCACGCCGCAGGAGGATGAGGACGATGCCAAAGCCGGGTTTGTTGCTCCCCTCTTGGGCTCGGCCGCCGTCGTGGCCGGGGGAAGTTTTGGGGGCAGAGGAGAGGGAGAGTTCGGTGGGTGGGTTTGGGGCAGTCGGGGGCTGCTTTTGTGGGTTTGGTGGGGATTTTTTGGGTGGTGGTGACCCGGGGGGAAGTTTAGTTTGTCCTTGGGGAAACAGGGAGGGTGAAGCGCTCCTGAGCACCGGGTGAGTGCTGCGAGGAGCCCCGGGTTTACCGGGAGCCAGAGGGTCCCACCGGGGTAATCTCAGCCGCTTTAAGCCTTAATTACTTANTATAGATGTGTTTTCATTAGGAAATGTTAATCAGCCTAATGGGAAGTAAATAAAGTCTCGGTCCCATCCCGACAGCTGTTTTGGGGAAGAGCCGACGTTCACTCGGGCACTGGATGTGGCCTGAGGGATTCTCCGCTTGGGGGGCTGGGCTGGGCCGGGCTGGGCTGGGCTGGGGGCTGCCCTGACCTCTGCAGTGACTCTGGCTCAGCACATGGAGCCGCGAGCCTGGAGCGACACCGGGACCCCAAACCTGGCACCGGCTGCTTTTAGTGCTGCTGTTGCAGAAATCGGGATCAATGCAGGATCCGTCTGACCCGACCCGATTAGCGGCTTCCTCTTGCTTTCCATTTTTACCTCCTCTCCGTTTTTGGCTCCGGCCGCCGACCTCCTCCAGGGTTTGCTGCCAGTGCAGATTCTGAGGGGGGACAAAGTCATTCGTTCACCCCTAGGAGCAGACTGAGGTTACAGCGCCGAGCTCCGGATGCTGAGCTGGGGGTGGGGATGGAGGGGGGCGGCTCGGCCTCTATCCCAGCACTTTGGGACAGGCTGCGAAAGTTTCCCATCGATTTGGGATCGAATTCTTGCTCGTGTTACAGGGCAGGAAGCAGGAGGGTGGCAGCGCGGGGATGGCTGCGTGCCCCGGCCCCAGCCAGGCGCCCGGGCGGAGCCGGGGTGCTCCGCAGGGAAGAGGTCACTCCACGCACCCCTTTTTTCCCACCTCTGCCGGTCCAGGCTGATCAAAGCCCTTTCCAAGCGCTTCGTGTCCGTGCGTCCATTCACCGGCCGCTTCCCAAAGTGCGTCCGACGCTTTGCGGCAGCAGCCGCTCCGTGAATCCCGGCGGGCACCACACCCCGGCCCCCAAAGAGCCCACTCAGCATCCCCAAAAAGCCACCGCAGCACCTTACAGCCAAAAATCCATTTAAATCTTTTCCTGAATCAGGCTAAACCCCGGCTCGGAGCGCAGGGAAGATGAGGAGGGCTCAGCTGCAGCCAAGCCTGGCCGGGTCCCAGGCTGTCCCTGTCCCTGTCCCTGTCCCTTGGCTGAGCAGCCGGCACCACCGCAGAGCTGATTTCATCCCATCTGGCTTTTCCTGCTACCTGTGCCGGGCTGTGGCAGCTTTCACGGCACACCCGGAGCGGGGCCTCGCCGGCTCCCTCCGAGCAGGAACTCGCCCTCGCTGGTTATTAAATTACATCCTGACCCGGTTAATCCATAGCTGATTAATTTTGGACTCCATGGCTGGGTATAAGAAAGGTTTCATCTGTCTCGTGGCGTGTACTGTATGTACTGAGCTCTCCGATAATCTGATTTTTTTTAATATAAAAAATATGGGTGGAAAAACCAGAAGGAGGTATGAAAAGTGGGGAGGGCTGGAGGGGTCCGGCTGGGCACGTGTCTCTGCCTGCCCTGGGGTCAGCAGGGATGGACATTGCATCCCAGCACTGGGAATCCAGCTGGGGATCTTCCTCGTGTGCATCTTTCCCTGGAGAGCTCCTGCTTGGCTGTAGGGCACATCCACAGCCCTGGGGAAACTGAGGCATGGAGCTGGAAGCAGCCCGTAGCAGTTGGTGGCTGCTCGCTCAGGCTCATAATTTGTTTCCTGGTGCAATTTCATGGAATCCCGGGATGGTTTGGGTTGGAAAGGACCTTAAAGCCCACCCAGTGCCCCCCCTGCCATGGTAGGGACACCTCCCACTGTCCCAGGGTGCCCCAAGCCCCAATGTCCAACCTGGCCTTGGGCACTGCCAGGGATCCAGGGGCAGCCACAGCTGCTCTGGGCACCCTGTGCCAGGGCCTCCCCACCCTCACAGGGAAGAATTTGTCCCAAATACCTCATCTGAACCTTCTCTCTTTCAGTTTAAACACAATTTGTGTGTTTAAATGCTGAGGCTCGTCCTGCCCCCTGCCTTGCCACAGGCAAACTTTAACCTCAGCTTTTAAAAGCAAAGAGGTTTCAGGTCTGGCTGCTCCCGAGCCCTGGGCTCTCCTGGGGCCGGAGAAACCCTGGGATTGCTCTGAGCCGCACCATCATTTCAGGATATTTTGGCCCCTTTCCCATTTCTCCGCTATTCCCACAGTGAGGACTCCAAAGCAGAGGCGGCTTTTGCCAGACCCCATCATCCCCTGGAAGATCTGAATTGTTCTTTCCTATATTTTTATCATTCATGAGCTACCAGCGTCTCCCCTCCCGCTCATCCCCTCACAGCTGCACACATTTGCTCGGAATCGAAAGAGTTCCATTTGCAAACTCCTCTCCTGAGGAGGAGGAGGACGAGCCACAGATTTTCTCAGGGTCTCTCCCGGCAGCGAACTCTGAATTTCCCTGTTTTCCTTCCCGAGATGATTCCTGCCCTGCTCCATCGGTGCCAGATGCCCAGGGCACCTCGCTAAGCCTCCAAGGACACTCCGTGCCTGAATCAGAGCTCGAATATTAATAACCCAGCCCTAATCGAGGGCGTTGGAGGGTCTGGGTTGTGGTTTGGTACAAATTGCACCCCCCCCCCAAAATCCAGCCCTCCTGATGCTGGGGGACTGCTGCTAATTGAGGGGCACTTCAATTAGCTGGGATGAGAAATAAGAAAAATTCCCCTGGTGGAGAAGCCGCGGAGCCACCTGAGCTCCATGGCAGAGCCGCGGGGCTGGAATTACCGAACCCCAGGTAATTAGTGCTGCAAGGAGAGGACAATTAGCGGGGGCTCATTACTGCCCCGAGCTGCTCCGCGGACCGCAGCCGGTGCACGGCAGAGCCCGGCCCACACAGATTTCACGGGAGTCTCTGCGGGCTCCGAGAATTCAGGAAAAGCCAAGAAAGTGTCAGTGCCTGGTTCCACCGCAGAACGGGACCTGCAGGGCCCCTCCAGCCCCCTCCTTGCCCCCTGCTCCGGCTCGTCCCCTGGCAGCTCCAAGGGAGACGGGCGGTGGGAGCTGCTCGCTCTCCTGCACCATTTCCCGCAGGGGAAATGAATTAATCCCAGTGCAAAGAGTCATTCAGGGACCTGCTGCCAAAAACCCCTCCTTTGCCAGCTGATCCCTCTCTGTTTCTGGACGGGCTCGGGGGTGTTTCATCTCCCCTTTGGTGTCGGAGCTGTGCGTGCAGAGCTGCTGAGCAGGGATCCTGTACCAGGACTCGCTGGATTCTGGTCCATCCCGGATGCAGGACACCCTCGGGGGCAGAATTTGTCTGCGGGATAAATCCCAGCAGAGCTGGTGATTCCAGGAGCAGAGGATTAGAGGGAAAGAAGCGCCGGAGGAGTGCCTGGGGCAGCCTGGCTGGAGCGGGGATTGAAATCCTCAGAGCCAAGAGGGTGTTTAAAGTCACCTTGGCTGGATCCAAAGGCAGAACTTTCCCGAGGGTGCCCGGGGTGCAGCCGAACCCCCAGAGACGAGGGAGTTGTGTAACTGTCCCGTTTCTCGGAGTCGCGGATGTCATTCCGTTCATGTCCCCCCGTTCCCGTCTCCCCTGGCCCACAGCGCCGCTTTCGCTCCAGGGACACCCCCACGGTCGGTGGGGGTTTTGCTGAAGCTCCTCAGCCCCAGCACAAGTCAGAGCTTTGGCTCCTCTGGATGCTTTTCATGCTCCGCATTTCCCTCAGCCACAGCTGCTCTTTGCCCGGGTGCGGGAAGTGACCCTGGTTAGTTCCAGGCAGATTTTGGGGAAAAAAACCACCAAAAGAGGTCAGGTTTTGCCGACAGCCCCCATCATCCTGTGGTCAAAGCCCTTCCAGAGCTGGGTTTGGAGGGGAGATGGACACGAGCTGAATGTAGGTGCCAGGAATGTAAATTGAATTCTTTTTGTTAACAGATGCCCTCAGTGGGATGAGGGTAAATTTAAGGACTGTGATCTACAGGGGTAGAGAAATGCTGTGCGAAATGATAAAGCTGCCCTGAAGGACCCGATCAAAGGTTTGGATAATCTCCTGTCCCCTTTCCATGGCAGGAGGCTGGACACGGCTGTGAGATGCTCCGAGCCGGCTCCAAGCCGGGCTCTCCTCCGGGACAGGGAAGTTTAATGTGCTCATTAACGTCAGGAGAGGAGAAATAGCTCAGAGGACAGAAAAGGATGCTGGAGGGGGGGAAATCGAGGTGACCGGGTCCCTCAAGAGCAAAGGAACGTCACCGAGGAGGAATTGAGGAATTCAGGCTGAAGCCTGAGGGTAGAAATGTGCCAGCCCCTCTTCTGCCTTCCCCCATTGCCTGGGAGGGGGAGGAGGGGATGGAGGAGGAAGAGGAGGGTGGGAAGGTACCCTGGGTGAAGGGAGAGGTGGGATCCGGCCCTGGGGGAGGCCAACAGGGAAGAAATCACTCTGGAGCACCCAAGGCGAGACGGCCGTGAGCATGGCAAGTTCTGGAACGGAAAGAAAGGAAAAAAAACAGGGAAAGAAAACAAAAATCCCGGTTATTTTAAGGACTCGTGTGCCAACCCACCCGGTCCTGTCCTCCCAGGGTGCTCACTAATTAATTAATTAATTAATTAATTCCTGGAGGTGACAAGCCCGGCGGCGCTGGGGTCGGAGCCAGCATCCAGCTGCACCCAGGCGTGAGGAAGGGCCACGTCCCTCCTGTCCCTCGTCCCCCACCGATGCCCTTTGCTGGGCTGTGCCAGCTGCACCCGCTGCTCGCAACTGGTCCCAGTCACCCCGGGGCGGGGACGGAGATGTCCCACGTGGTGGTGGTGGCCCCGTGGCCGTCCCCTCCTGGAAAGGCGCCCGCTGTCCCCACGGCCACAGGCGAGAGGTAGGTGGGCAGCGGGGGATGCTCCAACCCCTTGGGCTTTCCCGTCCCCTCCTCTTTTTTAACGCCATTATTTTATATTAACGCTAAAAAGAGCCCTTTCGCCTGCTGGAAATCTCTCTCCCGGTGCCAGCGGTGTGCGGGTCCCTGTCCCCCCTCTCCGCCTCCCTCCCGGGGACCAGCTCAGACCTCGCCACGTCACGGACAAGACTTGTCCCCGCTGGACCATCCGGAGCATTACTGGGGATTAAAGGTGGCATCCGCCAGAAGGGCACGTCCTCCCCCGTCTCGCCCGCCGGCGGCTGGGGGCAGGAGGTGGGTGGGCCGGGTCCCCCCTCCCCGGGCGAGGGGGCGTGGGGACAGGCTGTCCCCGGCACGCCACCAGCCCCTTTCCCCATGGACCCCCGGCCGCTTTCAGGGCTCCCGGGGGGATGGCGGGGCCGGGGCTCCGCACGGGGCCGGATCCCGCGGCCGCGCCTGCCAAAGCCCTGCCAAAGCTGCCAACTCCCCGGTGAACCAAAGAGAGAGGAGCCTTTTCAATGACATTGCCCGCGTTATCCCAGAGGCGCCTTTCGAGGGTATGGCCGGACTTTTCTCTCGCCTCCGCTTTCCCCGCACATCCCTATGTGTGTTTAATCGCTCTCTTCCCAGATGCAGAGAGCCTTGGCGCTTCCATGCCCTGTCCAGGTAAGTCCTTGCAGGTGCTGGCGCGGGTGGGCAGCGGGGAGGATCCGCTCCTTTCTCATCCCATTCGGGGATGACGGGGAGGAGAGGGAAGAGCAGGGGGGAGAAGAGGCTCAACATCTCCAATAATCTGGAAAAACCTCGGAAATGGACATTATTCACCGCAGGAGTGCGAGGGTGGTGCGAGGAGGGGGAAGAGCAGGGGATTGCAGGTGGGAAGGTTTCGCTGGATGCAGAGAGCCCGGTGGAAACCACAGCCCTGATTCCCCGGGATGTGCTGGGTAAAACACGAACTCTCCCTCAAAATGACCTTTCTCTTTCACCGTCGCTCTCCCTCGCGTGGTTTTTTTTTATTATTATTATGATTTTCCACAGGCAGGGATTTCCGCTGAAGGATATTAGTTAATCAGATTCTGAGAAGCAGATGTTGGGTGATTTAGGAGGAAAAAACGAGGCAACTTTCTAGTTCAAGCCTCGGCTGGAGCCCGGAACGCGCTGCAAAGCTTAGGGAGGACGTTCTGTGGCTTCAGGATGCATTGTTAGTTCTGGTCTTAATTAAAAATGAGACAGATCAGGTGGTTTGGGGGCTTGGGGACAGGTGGGGCACCTCCCTCCAGCGACGGGCACGGACAGACAGCAGCGTGTTCTGGGGCTTTCAGGCAAGGCGAGGAACCTCAGAGCCCTGCATCCCATGGGAAGCTGTTCCAAGGGCTTGAAATGGAGCTAAAAAGCTCCTTTCCATGTCCCAGTGGGGAGAACGAGCCCGACTTCCCACTCCCAGCCCTGCCCACGAGGTGTAAATTGTCCCTTCATAGCCCCGTGCCTCAGTTTCCCCAGGAGGGATGGGCTCAGCTCGGTGTTCGTGGAGGCTTGGGAGCAAAGGCAGATTTCAGCACATCACAATTTCCTCTGTGACCACAGATCAGATGTCCCTCCGAGGCAGGGCTGGGGAACCCTCCTGCCCAGTGTGCAGTGCTGAGAGTCGGGCTCTCCTGATGCCCAGAACACCGAGATCACCTCACGGTGCTGCCTTCCCCTCGTGGGTCCCCTCCAGCTCAGCCTGTTCTGCCATTCTGGGAATTTCATGGTCAGCTTTAGCTGCTTGACTTTGTTCCACTGCCAAGAGAAGTTCCCAGACCTGTGCACCCCTCTGGGGTCTCCCCCAGGCTGGAGGTGTGGTGGGTCAGGTCAGCTCACCCTCACCGAACACTAAACTCCGATTCAAACTCAATTTCGTTCTGATTTTAAAATCCGTTTGGGATTTATAGCAAGAGGAAACCGAGAATAAGGGAATGATGTGTGCTGCTTTTCTCCTCTCCTTTAATGTTTGTTTTTCCCTTGAAAGACACAGAAGAGCTTTATCTGGGCCAGGTTTGTTGCAGTATCCCTTTGTGGGCCTCCCGATGCTCCCGAAACCAGCGCTATCCTCAGCTCTGGGTTGCTGCTCTGATGCCACCAATCATCCTGGCAGCACCAGCTCCTCACAAAGCCACCAAACAGTCCAGCCTGGGACGAGTCCAGCCCCACGGAGAGGGGCTGCACCTTGGGCATGTCCGAGCTGGACACGGCTGGGGCTGGGGGACTCAGGTTTGGGGTGGTTGGGGCTCCCCAGCTCTGCCTGAGGTCACTTTGGGGACACAGCTGCTCAGCTGCTGCTGCTGCTGCTGCTTCCTCCAGGCATCAGTTGTGTCCCTCGCCCCAGTCACTCCTCTCTACGTGTTCCAAGTGGGAAATCTGGCACAAAACCAGCCTGAAGCAGTTCTGCAGGGATGGATTTCTAAGAACAGCCGAGCTTTGTGGGTTTAGTTTGAGCAAAGAAACCTGGTCTGTAAAAGAGCTTATGAGAAATGGTAGGATTTGTGTCCCCACACCCAGAATCTCTTCCACTGAGCAGGGAGCGAGGCTGAGCCTTGTCTGGGATGGGGATTTTGGGTCCTGTGTGAAGTTCTGCTGCTGGGGCTGCAGAGCTGAGAGGAGGAGAGGGAGGATTTGCAGCCGGCCGGGATGTAGATACCCATTTCTGCAACAGATTTGGGATTTTGGCTTGTCCTCCCCCCTTCCCAGCTGGGTGCCAGCGAGGGTGGATCCATCCAGTGCCCCAAATTTCTCCAGTAAGGCACCGGGAGCAGCTCGGGCCCCATGGGGGGATGGGTCCCTGCCCAGCACTGGGAAGCAAACCCTACACCTGGGACCATCCTCACCACAGGACCGGCCCTGGCACCGCTGCTCCTGCTCCGTGGCCTAAATTGTGTTGCTATTCCTGGCAGCTGAGGGCATTTGGGGTTTTTGTCTCCCTCCCGCTGAAGTTGGCTGGGTAAGAAAGCCGGAGTGCCCTTGGTGAGCAGCAGTCACGCAGAGCAGCTCCACGTGTCCTCCTGTGATGTCTCACGCCTGGAAAATACATTTGGAGGGAAAATAATTCAGGGCTTTGAATTTACTCGGGAAGTTCATTTTGGGGCAAATCTCCACAGAAGTGTTCCCTGTTAACACCTAATTTCTCTCTGTGCTTCTCCCTGAGGCAGGACAGGTCATTTCCCAGCTCCGTAACTTGGCCTGGTGGAAACCACAGCCCCGATTCCCTTTGGCTCCTCTTTGGCTTTGCTGAGCTCAGGATGATGTCGGTGGTGTGTGGGGAGATGTGTGCCCGGGAATATTTGGGGCTGTTCCTGAGCGCCCCAAGAGCTGGGCTGGGAAATGCTTCACCCCATGGCCCCAAAGGTGCTCGCCAGCGACCCGAGCACTCAGTCCTGAGCTTCTTCCTGGGGCTGGGAATATCAGGTCTGCTGTGGAGGAGGGCTGGGAGAGCTCTGGAGGATGTCACCCCATCCCCTGCCCGCCCCAAGGTCCAGATCAAGACAAGGGGTCCTGTTCCTACCCCTCTTCCCAGAGCAAAGGGGTTCTCCAAGGCTGGTGGCCATTTCCCCTCTTGCCCTGCTTCCTCCTGGGCTGTACTCCCCAAAGCCCAGTGAGGTTCCTGCTTTGGGAATTGCTTCCAAACGCTGGTTGACCCAACTGCAATGTGCCCAGGACCTCCTGGGGTTTGACCCAAGGCGTCTCCCACCTGGATCAAGGGCTGCTCTTAACAGAGACAGCCGCGTTTAAAACCTGAATCCTGCTCTGAACTTCGGATCCGCACTCGGAAAGGGATGAAAGGACCCCTTGCTCTGGGATCACTGGGGAGAGGCTGGGTGGGACACCTGGATTCACCCCCATCCTCTGCTGCTGCCTGCCCTTTCATCCTTGCGTTCTGTGGGTGGTTTGGGGGGCTTTAACCATGACAAAGCCGTGCCAAGAGGGTTTGCAGGATCCAAAGACGAACGACTCGCTGGAAGTCGTCGTGCCGGTCAACGGCATCGACGTTTCCGTCGAGAACCAAAGCGGGGTCGTGTGACCTCAGGTTTGTCTTGCTCTGCTCGGCCGAGCCGAGCGATGCCCGCGCACGATTCAGCTCTGTGTCCCTGTCCCTTGCAGATCCTCCTAGCGCGGGAGAGGCGCGGGCAGCCGGCGTCCGCGGCGGGGATTTCTGCTGCTGAGCTGATTAGCGTATGATGGACGTGGCCAGTTGGAAGGAGATGGAGGTGGCACTAGTCAGTTTTGACAACGCTGATCAGATCGTGGAGGATCCCTGCTATTCCAACGACCTCAGCCCCGCCGGGCAGTCGCGGAAAGGCCACCCCAGCTGCGCCAACCTCCTGTCCAACCTGCGGATCCTCATCAACAGCGAGAACGCCAACAATGAGACCATCTTCTCCAGGTTCTCCACCGAGTTCAGCGACCACCTGGTGGGGGAGAGGGTGGGCATGGATGAGGGGGACCAACGAGTCATCATCAACATCGCTGGGCTGAGGTTTGAGACGCGGCTCAAGACCCTCGACCAGTTCCCCGAGACCTTGCTCGGGGACCCGGAGAAGAGGATGCGTTACTTCGACTCCATGAGGAATGAATACTTCTTTGACAGGAACAGGCCCAGTTTTGATGGGATCCTGTACTATTACCAGTCTGGGGGGAAAATACGGCGCCCAGCCAACGTCCCCATCGACGTCTTTGCTGATGAAATCACCTTCTATGAGCTGGGTGACGAAGCCATGGACCAGTTCCGGGAGGATGAAGGGTTCATCAAGGATCCTGAGACCCTCTTACCAACCAATGACTTTCACAGGCAGTTCTGGCTGCTCTTCGAGTACCCCGAGAGCTCCAGCGCAGCCAGAGGCGTAGCTTTGGTCTCCGTCCTGGTCATCGTCATCTCCATCATCATCTTCTGCATGGAGACCCTGCCGGAGTTCCGGGAGGAGCGGGAGTTTAAGTCCACCGAGGAGCTCGCTAAGAACGTGACGGACACCTTGCTGGCCCACAGCACCTTCACGGACCCTTTCTTCGTCATAGAGACCGCCTGCATCGTCTGGTTCTCCTTCGAGCTCTTCGTCCGGTTCATCGTGTGCCCCAGCAAGACCGAGTTCTTCAGGAACATCATGAACATCATCGACATCGTGTCCATCATCCCCTACTTCGTGACGCTCACCACCGAGCTGATCCAGCAGAGCGAACTCAACGGGCAGCAGAACATGTCCCTGGCCATCCTGCGGATCATCCGCCTCGTCAGGGTCTTCCGCATCTTCAAGCTCTCCCGGCACTCCAAGGGGCTGCAGATCCTGGGGCAGACCCTCAAGGCCAGCATGCGGGAGCTGGGCTTGCTCATCTTCTTCCTCTTCATCGGCGTCATCCTCTTCTCCAGCGCCGTTTACTTCGCGGAAGTCGACGAGCCGCAGTCCCATTTCTCCAGCATTCCCGACGGCTTCTGGTGGGCCGTGGTCACCATGACCACCGTGGGCTACGGGGACATGTGTCCCACCACCTTGGGCGGCAAGATCGTGGGGACTCTGTGCGCCATCGCGGGGGTGCTGACCATCGCCCTGCCCGTGCCCGTCATCGTCTCCAACTTCAACTACTTCTACCACCGGGAGACGGAGAACGAGGAGAAGCAGATGCTGCCCGGGGAGGTGGAGCGGCTGCTGGCCAGCGTGGCCACGGGCAACGGCAGCATGGAGTCACTCAATAAGACCAATGGGGGTTACCCTCGAGACAAGGCCAAAAAATGATGGTTTGGTTGAGGCCCTGAGGGACTGGGCACGGCCAGGTGGGATTGGCTGGAAAACGCATCCGACATCTGCATGCTCTGATTATTTATTTTTTTTTTTTTTAAACCAAATGTGCTGCTGCTTTTTTTTTTTTTTTTTTTTTTTTTTGTTTTCTAGACATTTTTCAATCTCTGATTTCCTGTGGCTGTTCAAATAAATATCATCTTTCTTATCTCTCTGCCCTGCCCATCGGTCTGGTGGTTTTTATTTGATGCTCATCCGCTTGACATTTCTCTTCTCCGTCCATGGCGTCAGAGCGGAATTCCCCACATATGGAGATTTCCCCATTTACTGGAGAGGAAAAAGGGCAAAATGACACGAAATGCTTGGCTCGGTGACACCCAGCTGTCCAGAGGTGAAGGTGGGTCCAGCTCCCTGCTTTTCTTAACCCATTTTAAATAGTTCTCCCCCACCCATCACCTCAGGTCTGGGGGTCTGACAAATCCCCAGACCTGCCACGGCTCTGACTGAAAAATAAGCAGGGAAAACGAAACGAGGAGGGATATTTTTAGCTGGATGAGTTCCCTGGTCCTCCTGACTAATTAATTGTGATGGCACAGCAGGGTGGGCAGTCACGGATGGACCCGGGGCAGCAGGTGGGGGATTGGGGGATGCTGACCAGGCACGGTGGCACAGCCACACCAAAGGTCCGGGGCACCGCGGCTCAAAGCCCAGCGGGGTTTCTGCTGGAAAACAGAGCTCTGAGAGAGGGAATGGGATTTCTTCTGCAACAAACGCTCGTTATCTGGTCTACAAACAACCCTGGGGACAAGCCACTGTGACCTTGTAGCTTTTATTGTCACTTCTGGTGCTGCAAAGGGGGCAGAGAGCGACGAGAGCCAACATTTCCTGACAGCTCTGCTCCCTGTTGTAACGAGGCACTTCTGCTTTCCTAAAAATGCAAATTTCCAGTGGCACTTCGGGTGGGAGCAGCCAGCAACAGCTCATTTTGCCGTTCTCTCCGTTGCCAGCAGGTTTTCTGACAAAAACATTTTGTTCCCACTTCACTGTTTCACTCGACTCTTTCCTTTTTTTTTTTTCGGATGTTTCTGCCTCCATTAAAATCCCAGCTTCTCGTGCAGTGTCTCACCCGCTCTGATATCCCACAGCTGCTGCACGGATGTCTCATCTCCTGACGGATCCCTGTGCTCATTACACAGCGTGCCAGCATCCCCGGGCTGCAGTTTCATTCAGAAAGCAGTGGTGGAAGGGGGATTCGATTTATCGCTCCTGGTCTGTCGGAAGGTGTGGGTTTGGGATTTTCCCCGTAGCAGAAATCCCACAGCCCTGGTGGGAGGGGATTTTTAGTTTGGTTTAGGGGGTTTTGTGCGCTGTCTTTCTGCAATGAGGCGTTTGGACCCCCAGGAGATGGAGCTGAGACATGACCGGTGCAATTCCTCTTCCCCCTGGGACAAATCCCATTTATCACCTGCTCTCCCTGCTGGTTTTCTTTCCCATCCCTCCACCATCCTTTTCCCCACCCCTCACAACCCCCACACCATCATCTGGGACAGGAGAAACTGTCAGAGCTATTTCATCTCCTTCCCGCTGTGTCCGAGTTCCGTCATCTGTGGGGACGCTTGGAGAACGCACAGCTGGGCACAGCTGGAGGAGAAGCAGCTGGAGCAGCTGGGAACAGCACTCCAACATTCCCAGCTCCTCTCCTTTCACGCCTCGGTTCTCCCCAGCAGCTCTTCCACGTCACTGTTTTTATTTCATAGCAGGTTCTTTCTCCTTTTCTTCCAGAAAACTTGAACTTTCCCATTCTTTTGTATTTTGATTGCTCCCCTCCCCAAATTCTCTCCCAGCCTCTCTAATCAGAAACACTTTTGGTGGTTTTTCCTTGGGAAATCACCATGAAAAGCTCTGATGAGAAGGTTTGGGCTGGGAAATATTCAGCCTGATCAGCCATGAGCACATTTCCACTCCTCCTGCAAACGTGGACAGTAATGGTGCTGGAATGGGTGGGTGGGTGGAGGGATGGATGGAGAGATGGATGGATGGATGGATGGAGGGATGGATGGATGGATGGATGGATGGATGGATGGATGGACAACCTGATTCTTATGAACTTGTAAACTTTATCCTCAAATAAAAGAATAAATGCTTCAAAATCTGGCATGCAGAAAACGTTGTTTATTTGGACTCAACTTTTTGTTCCTGGCTTTGTGCTGCCCCAGGGCAAAGCAATTCCAGCTGGGAATTGGGTGTGGGAGGGTTGAGACATGGGGCAATAGAGAATCCCAGAATGATTTGGGTTGGAAAAGACCTTAAAACTCATCCCATTCTACTCCCTGCCATGGGCAGGGATACCTCCCACCATCCCAGGCTGCTCCAAGCCCCATCCAGCCTGGCCTTGGACCCTTCCAGGGATGGGGCAGCCACAGCTGCTCTGGAAAACTGATAATTACAGACCTCCAGCCCTGTGAGATGAGGACAAACTCTGCAGTTTAACTCACACCATCCATTGTGGGAGACCAGGTCCAAGGGGGATCCCTGACTGATGCCGTGGGAACGGGCTCAGAGGCATTAAACCTCTCCAGACACATCAACTGATTTCCAGTTTGCCCAAAAGGGGAGGAAAACCAGGCCACGAATGCCCAGTGCCAACACTCAGCTGGTGCTTGATGAAAACCCGTGAGAAACCCCATTTTCCTGTACAATTTGCAGCTTTGTCCCTTCCCAAACACGGGCCCAAGGCTCAAAGCTCAGTGAAATCCATGAGAAGCCCTCAGTAACTGTCCTGCTCCCGAGTCAGGCCCTAATGAACCCATCTGTCACATCCTTCTGCACAGAGGCTGAGTTCCCTCTTCAAATTTATTACTGCCTCGGGAAAAGCTAAAAGAAGACAGGAACCCCCTTTGCTTTATCAGAAAGGTGTCCTGGCCATGTCTGATCCTCGGAGCAAGGCAGAACCTGCGGCCGGGTGTGAAATATTTGCAGGCAGGAGTGACTCCCTCCTTCGAGCTGAAATTCCCGAGGATCCCAGAATGGTTCGGATTGAAAGGGACCTTAAAGCTCATCCAGTGCCACCCCTGCCACGGGCAGGGACACCTCCCACTGTCCCAGGGTGCTCCGAGCCCCGTCCAGCCTGGGCTCGGACACTTCCAGGGATCCAGGGGCATTCAGGAGCTCAGGTTTGGCCCCGCAGCCACGAGATGGCAGCCCAGGATCGGCGTCTCCCTGCCACGGGCAGTCCCGACGCGCTCCCCGCGCTCCGATCCGCGCTTGGAAGCTTTTCGGTGGTTTATTCCTTTATTGGAATGTGAACACGGGTGTGGGAAGGGCTGCCCTGGCCAGGGGGATGCTCCCATGGAGGAATCCCTTTGCCGGGAATTCTCAGCACCAGCGCAGGAGGAGGGTTTGGGAGCTGCCTCCTGGCGCTGTTGGTCCTGCCTGGAATAAGGAGCAACATCCCGGTCCCGTCCCGCTCACCGAAAGCACAGCTACAGCCCCTGGTTGCTCCTCCAGTTCCTGTCCTTCCTGGCAGGGCTGGTCCCTGGGTGGCTGATCCTTGGAGTCACAGTTCCAGCTGCATCTGCCTCATTTCTTGTTGCTCATAATAATGAGAAAATTCCTGCGGTGGAGCTCAGGGCAAGTCCCATGTGCCCAAAATCCGGGGTTGGGTCACTCTCGTGCTTGGGCACAAGAGATTTGCACCAGCTGGGGCTGGGAACCCCGGGATGTGTGACCCCGGGGATCTGTGACCCCGGGGATGTGTGACCCCAGTGATGTGTGACCCCGGGGGTGTGTGACCCCAGTGATGTGTGACCCCGGGGATGCGTGACCCCAGTGATGTGTGACCCCAGTGATGTGTGACCCCGGGGGTGTGTGACTCCGGGGGTGTGTGACCCCAGGGATGTGTGACCCCGGGGATCTGTGACTCCGGGGGTGTGTGACCCCAGGGATGTGTGACCCCGGGAGTGTGTGACCCCGGGGAGCTGGGGGGGACCAACCACACTGCCACCACCCCACATCGCCTCCTCCTCTACAGTCAGCTCGATTTTTACACAGTGCCGGAAGAGAATAATTAATTTCCAACCCCAAATCTCCTGGATCTCTCCCTCCACACCCCTGTTCCCACTGGGCATGGAATCTCCAGGCCCCACCAGTGATGGAGCCCCATTTACCAATAAATAATGCAACCAGCCCCTGGTCCCTCAGCACTGCAGAAGTGAAGACACAGCAGGGACCTGGATCTCTCTCCCGGCTTCCTGCCGAGCAATTCCACTGCAGCTGCTCCTGGGGAAGGAGCAGCCTCCATTTTTAACAGGGCTGGGTATGGATGGAGGTAATTTCCTTCCCAAAACAGAGCTGTGAGGGTTCTGGGCTTCTGTAAAAGCCTCACCGTGGGAGGCACCGGGTGAAAGCCTCTTGCTGCTCTCTTGGGTGGTCCAAGGGAAATCTCCGGCTGAGCCACGTCCTCCTGGGGGACTCCCCGCCTTGGGGTGGCTTTGGGCTGTCAGACACCATGCAGGGAGAGTGGGAACAAGCCCTGTGCCCAGGGATGGGGAGCTGCCGGGGCAGGAACTGGTGGGACATGGTTGTGGGTCTGCAGCGACCTGCTCTGGGATGGTTCTGTCTGGGGTGGTGAGTTCAGCCTCCCTGGGTGGGAATTTGGGGGTTCCTGAATCACTCACTCGTTGTAGCCCCGGTAAAAAGCCAATCTTGCCCTCCACCCCTCAGCCCTGCGGCCATCACCGCTCTCAATGCCCTGAGCAGAACCGCGGTGACCAAACGGTCCCTGGGCACCATGAAGCAGCTGGGGTCCGTCAGCTCCTTCCTGACTCCTGCCAGTGATCAGGAACAAACGTGCAGCCCCCAGCTCGGAACCATCACCGCTTTATTTGTGCCAAAAGCCGAGGCTGTGGCCTGGGTGCAGACACCACCTCAGCACCGCCATCGTCGTGGTGGCTCTAAACGGCCTTGGCCAGCCCGACGCGGTTGTTGGCCCGGTCAAAGACGCTGTAGTACACCCTGAGGAAGACGTCTCCCAAGATCCAGAGGTCCCCAGAGGTGTCCTGGAAGCTGCTCATGCAAGGTCCTTGCTCGTGCTGTGTGTGAGGGCGGAAAGGCAGATGGGGAAATGTGGGCTGGTGTCTCTCCCTGCGTGGCTCTGGAGGCCCGTGGCCATCCACGCCCTGTCTCCCACGGGAGTGGGAGAAGCCAAGGTGACTAGAGCCACTGGATAGAGCTGAAGGACCTTGAGAGAGGCTCCTGCAGCCAGGACCAGCTGGTTCCCACTCACCTGCTCGGTGTAAGCCAGGGCGGACACGGGGTACTGGACCCCGCCGATGACAAAGGTGACGTCAGGCATGGCAGCGATGGAGCTGCAGTTCACGCTGTGCTGCGGGACAGAGGGAAGGGGCTCTGAAGGGGCTCTTAGGAGGGAAATGTGTTCAGAGGGTGAGGAGTGAGGGGACACCTCACTGGGGTCTTCAACATCCTCCCGAGGGGCAGCAGAGGGGCAGCTCCGATCTCTGCTCCCTGTGACAGGGACAGGACCCAGGGAAGGGCTGGGGCTGTGCCAGGGCAGGCTCAGGCTGGAGATCAGGGAAAGGTTCTTCCCCCAGAGGGTGCTGGGCACTGCCCAGGCTCCCCAGGGAATGGGCACGGCCCCGAGGCTGCCAGAGCTCCAGGAGCGTTTGGACACCGCTGCCAGGGATGCCCAGGGTGGGGTTGTTGGGGTCCAGGATTGGACTCGATGACCCCCATGGATCCCTTTCCACTCAGGACATTCCGTGATTCCGTGACCTTGCCAATCTCAGTCACAGAATCCTGGAATGGTTGGGGTTGGAAGGGACCTCAAAGCCCATCCAGTGCCACCCCTGCCATGGGCAGGGACACCTCCCACTGTCTCAGGCTGCTCCAAGCCCTGTCCAACCTTGGACAGCGCTGCCAGGGATGCCCAGGGTGGGGTTGTTGGGGTGTCTGTGCAGGGCAGGGGTTGGACTGGGTGCTCCCCATGGATCCCTTCCCACTCAGGACATTCCGTGAGTCTCTGTCTCACTGACACAAACCAGGGACCGGGAGGGTCCCAGGGTGTCTCTGCCAGGGGTGCCAGGAGCAGAGGGCGGTGTCCCAGCCTTGGCTGGGCTCTGCAGTGCCAAGGTGAGCTCTCACCTCTCCATACAGGCCCTGCCTGGCCCCAACAGTGCTCTGGATGTTCCTGATGCCCGAGGGTGGCCCAGCCACGAGGGAGGTGCCCGTGTCGATGATGGCCTGGCAGCCACCAGCACACGCGACCTCCTGGCTGTTCACGATGATGCTGTGGGGAGGCAACAACGAGGGGCCATGAAACAACCAGATGGACCTTAGGGATGGTTTTTAACTTCTTTTATGAGAGTTAAAGCTGGGCAACTCCAAAGGCTGCCTGTGAGCCTTTTCCTTTCTGGAGCTGCAGAGCCAGCGGGGAACGCAGCCACCATTGCAGCCACGGGCACTGAACACAGCCCAGCACTGGGACCCACTCGAGCCCAACAAAGGAGGTCTTGACCCACGATTTTGCTCTCCTCAGCACCAGAGACGTCCCCTAAATCACAGGACAGGAACCAGGCTGTGTCCCCGGCACAAAGCATCCTCATTTTGGGTGGCAGTGACCAAAGTAGGGAGTTTGTCCCCCCACCCCTCAGCACCCCTCAGCCTGGGGGTGGGGATGGCACTGGAAGCCTCCGGTGATGGGCCCAAGGTCTCTTTAGAAGCGATGGTTTGAGGTGACCAGAGAGCAGCAGAGCTGATTTGTCACCTGTCCATGGAGATCTGCCAGTAGCCCTGGTAAGAGACGGGGATCCAGTTGATGGGGCCGGTGAAATAGGACTCATCGACGCCCCCGAAGATGACCACGCTCCCCTCTGCCTCACTGGATGGTGCGGGAAGGAAAAACAAGGGGAGGCTTTGCCGTGTGGCTCAGCGCAGGGCCGTGTGTCCCACGGGTGGGACACCCATCGTGTCACATCCCCGCCCTCCTCCCCAGCGACGCCCCAGCACGGCAGGAGGGCCGGGAAAAGGGAGCCATGGTGGGACCACGTGCCTGGAAACGCCTTCCCAGCGAGCCAGGAGCCCTCTGGGGAGGCGGGAGGCCCCCAGCCCTGGCACACCGTGCCACAGACACAGCGTCCGACGGCAGCAGTGACGAGGGACGAGCCGGAGCCAGCGGCGAGCGCCGTGCATGGGGTGCATCCCCCCTTCCCCAGCCCCCCGCGGGCCCCCACGGCTCACCGGGACAGGTAGACAGAAAACAGCTTCTCCCGCAGCAAGCTCTGGTTCACCAGGTTATCAAAGACCGGCGTGATCCCGTCAGCAGCCAGAGCCGGGTACCCCAGGCCCAGGATCCCATCGAACTGGACATCGACGAAGAACTGGCCGGGCTCGGCAGTGCTCAGGCCGAAGAGCTGGTTGGTGTCCACCAGAGAGGCCACCTGGGCACAGGGAGGGGCTCTGAGGCCCAGGGTGGGCACTGGGACACCGGAGTCCATCGGAGGGGAAGAGCAGGGGGTCCCCTGGTGCAGGGGGAGGGGGAGCTGCAGACAAAGGTTATTGAAGAAGCCCAGACACCAAGCCACGAGGGGCTGAGGGAGCCCCTGGCTTTGTGAACCCCTCCTCAGAGAGAGGAGTCTGAGTCCAGTCTCAGCCCAGGCTATCGAGGGTTTGAATTCTGCAGCTTCGCTCCACAACCTCCACTGATGGCAAATGAAATGCATTTAATGAAAGATGAGTTATTCAGTAAGAAAATGAACAGACGAAAGGTAACGGATGAAAGATCTCAGTGGGAATTACTGCACAGGATTCAACTAAAAACTACAAAGAGGTTACAGCGGAACAGAAACTGCACCACAGCGAGGTACCTGTGCTAGAGCTGGCAAAAGGAACAGGATTCATCAGGAGTCGAGTGTAACTTGCCACCAAAACAGTGACAATGTGACAGATTCCTTCACTCCATCCCTGCCGAGTGACCGTGGAGCAGCGGCCCCGCTCAGGGGAGAAACTCCACCCATTGCCAGGAAAAGGTGTAGAAGGCTTCTGCTTTGTGCAAGTTTGGAGGGGTTTCACAGTTGCAAACTGAGGGCCAGTCACGAACCCAGCTCATCTTGCCAGATCTCACTTTACCTGGGAGGTGTTGATTGGCAGCTGGGAGGAGCCAGCCCAGTGTCACCCCATGGCTCCAGAGTAACTCACTGCAGGACAGCTCGTCCTGCTGGGGTTACCTGGTTAGCAAACCAACCCCAACAGATCGGCTTTAGGGGGGTGGGGTGCTCCCCACAGCCCCAGCAGTGCCGTGGGGACACTCACGGTGACGGTGTCGGAGCCCACGGTCCCCTCCATCTCACCGGTGCCGTAGCGGATGGACAGAGTCAGCCCCGTGCCCCTGTAGGTGGAGGACTGCGAGGGGTCGAACACCCGGTGGGTTTCTGGAAGAGTGGGAAAACACAGAATTAAACCTTGGGGCCAGGCCAGCCTGAGGGAGGTGTGGGAGGAGGAGCCCTGCTGGGCTGCTGTTTGTCACCCTGCCTTCGGGAACAATTCAGCTGCGAGCATTTGCTGTTCACCCTTCCCCTCCTCCAGCACCCGGGGACCCGCAGGCACTCCCACCCCCCTCAGGGGAAACTGAGGCACTCAGCAGTGATGGTGTGCGCTGTGGAACAGCTCTGAGCAGTCCCACGCCCCAAACATTCACGGTTCCAGCTCACTGCACGGCTGCCATGGACCCACTTGGGTGATTCCCACTCCCCTGGAGATGTCACCCCAACTTCCCGGCTCGGTGGGGCCGTCACAAACCCAGCGGGACCCAGCCCCGACTCACGGCAAGCCAGGCTGCTGCAGGACACCGAGGGGACCCAGAGGTCGGAGGAGCCGGTGTCGAAGACCACGGTGAAGTCCTGCGGGGGGGTGCCGATGGAGATGGTCCCGTAGTATTCCACCTGTGGGGCCACGGATGGATTTTAAGGCATGAAACCAAACCTGGAGCTTCCCCAGGCTTGGCACCTTTGCGGTCCCCTCCTTCACAGAGCTTCTAGCAGGGCTCCTGGGGGACATTTCTCTGTCCGGGGCCACCAGCATGGGCAAGGAGGGGTGGAGGATGTGAGTCGAAGGCTTTGGGATAAAGGATTCGGGTCTGATCTGTGCCCAGCAGGGACACAGGGATGGACACCCCACAAACCATCCCCGGGCTGTGTCCCTGGGGCTCAGAGCCCACACTCACATCGAGGGCGTTCAGCAGGGGCTCGGTGGCCGCTCCGGTCCCGTTGGGAAAAGCGTGCGGGAATTTGGTGCCGATGTCGTAGTGGTGCTGCTGGAAGAACTGGTGCAGCAAATCCTTCTCCCTGAGGACATCTCTCAGCTTCCTCCCCCTTTCCAAGGGCAGCCTGGCACAAGCAACAAAGGAAAAAGAAGAGTCAGGTGGGATTTTGCTGCCTGCAGCCCCAGCGAGCAGCAGTTGGCACCTCTGATGTTCTGATCCAGCAGCAGGAGCACGGGAAACTCCCCCAAAACTCTGAGTCAGGGATTTCCTCAAAAATCCTCAACCAACCCCAGAAACCAGCCCCTCCCTGGCACCTCCTCATTCTCTGCACCCCTGGAGCAGCTTTCTGCAACCTCCCCTCTGCTCCCCAGAGCCTCTAAAAGCCTCCAGTCGCTCATTTCCCCCTTCTCTTGCCCCGGGGGTCTCCGGATCAGCGAAGCTGCTGTGGCTCACTTGGTGCCCCCCTGGCAGAGGGCAGCAGCAGCAGCACAGAGCAGCACGAGGAACCACATCCTGCCAGGCCACCCAGGGCAGATCCCCGCTGGTTTATAAAGCCCCTGCCCACCCCCCTCACCGTGCCAAGAGCGGCCGGGACCAACGGGAGCTGCCCCCTCCCCTCCTTTGGGCACCCAGCCAAGGCAGGTGGCACCCAGGGACCGAGGGACACAGCAAACATGAGGCAAGAGCCACACGTCACCTGGCAGGGGGCACCTATCCCCTTATGCCACCCCTGATCCTCTGCTGGGGACCCCATGCTCCCCACTGGATCCCAAATCCAAATTCTCCATCCTTTAGGCCCCAAATCTTTCATCCTGACCAGGCACTGCCTGGTTGTGGGCAGAGAATCACAGAATTCCGGGATGGTTTGGGTTGGGAGGGACCTTAAAGCCCATCCAGTGCCACCCCTGCCATGGCAGGGACACCTCCCACTGTCCCAGGGTGCTCCAAGCCCTGTCCAGCCTGGCCTTGGACACTTCCAGGGATCCAGGGGCAGCCACAGCTGCTCTGGGCACCCTGTGCCAGGGCCTGCCCACCCTCCCAGGGAGAAATTCCTGCCCAATATCCCATCCAGCCCTGCCCTCTGGCAGTGGGAAGCCATTCCCTGTGTCCTGTCCCTCCATGCTTTGTCCCCAGTCCCTCTCCAGCTCTCCTGGAGCCCCTTTAGGCCCTGCAAGGGGCTCTGGGCTCTCCCTGGATCCTTCTCCTCTCCAAGTGAGCACCCCCAGCTCTCCCAGCCTGGCTCCAGAGGGGCTCCAGCCCTGGGAGCATCTCCGGGGCCTCCTCTGGACTCTCTCCAGAGCTCCAGGTCCCACTGCTGTTGCACCCCCAGAGCTTTTTGGTTTTCCAGCCTGGCACCCGGGGCCATTGCCAAGAGCAGCCGCACCTCTGTGTGCAGGAACGTCCCCCGGGGCTGGCACGGGCCGGGCCCCTCCGGCTGCCGACGTGTGACCCCTGCGGGGGGG
Source organism: Mohoua ochrocephala (assembly GCA_013398855.1). NCBI lineage: Eukaryota > Metazoa > Chordata > Aves > Passeriformes > Acanthizidae > Mohoua > Mohoua ochrocephala. The sequence goes on from VZTA01001031.1 coordinate 162,389, forward strand.
TTTTAGGCCGGTTCCCCCCCGTTATCTCAAACCCCAACTGTGCCGCGGGACGCAAACAGGGCAAGGTGACCCCGCGGCCGCCGGCGCCGGGGAGTGCCCGAGATACGGGACCCTCGCACGGAATCGCAGCCCCTCGGAGCTCCGGTATCGCTGCAGCGATAGCGGCTCCCGGACCCGCCCCAGTCCCGGGCTGCGGCGGGGAGAGCCCGGGATGGGATGGGGAGAGCCCGGGATGCGGAGGGGAGAGCCCGGGATGGGGCGGGGAGAGCCCGGGATGCACCCGCGGGTGCTGCTCCGATTTAACAGCGTGTCCCCAGCCCCTCCATCCCCCCTAGATTTGCAGGAGATTTGGTTTCCTTGTGGCTGGAAGGGAAAAGACGACGGATTTTTAAATATTTTTTTATTTATTGTTTAATTTCCTGCGGGAATTGCGGCTGTTGTGAAGATGCCGCGGGCAAAGCCGCTCCATCCACTGGGATGTCCCCTCCGCCGCAGGGACACAGAGGGGTTCCACCATGGGGAAAACAAAAGTGCAGTAAAGCAGGAATTTATAATGATTTATAATGATTTATAGCAATTTATAATGATTTACAGTAATTTATAGTGATTTATAATGATTTTTCTGCTGAAATTGTCCGGCTGGTCTTCTAGAGGAGTGGGAAGGGGCCGGGCCACGGCAGCCCCAAAAGGCAGCGAGGCTCATCCCGGTTTGGGGCCAGGAAGGAGTTTGTGAGATGGGTTTGAAATGTGAGGAGTCACCAGCATGAACTGCAGGAACCACCTTTGCAATGAAAATTTGCTCCAAGCCGAAAACGAATATAAAAAGATAAATATAAATTATTGAAATAATAAATATATTCAAGTAATAATATTAATATATAATGCATGAGGGATACGATGAATTATAAAACCTAAAAATATAATGACATGTTCTGTATTTTAATATGATATAAATACATAAAGCTCCTGAAGTCCAGTGAGGAAGAGACTAATTAGAGCAGGACAGAGAACTGAGTGTAAGATAACCAGAGTAGAACAGGAGAATGGAATGATAAGAGAATTATGGACTAGAATAGAACATCCTTAGAGAAGAGAATAATTAGAAAGGAATGGAATGGAATGGAATAGAATGGAATGGAATGGAATGGAATGGAATGGAATGGAATGGAATGGAATGGAATGGAATGGGATGGGATGGGATGGGATGGAATGGAATGGAATGGGATGGAATGGAATAGAGAACAGGATGTTCCCTTGCTGTTCGGAAGCCATCCATGTAATTATTTTAGATGTGGAATATTCAGACCTCAGGGCATCACCAGGGTCTGGTGCTGGGTTTGTGACACCTCGGCTGTGTCCAGGTCCCATCCCAGCCGTGTCCCG